>VJOZ01058094.1:0-10219 GCA_009801055.1 Stichopus horrens
TACCGTAAAGTCTCACAAACAAAGCAATCTGTGAAAAACAACTTGCATATTGGTGATAATTGTGTGGTTAGGAGGGCCGCACAATCGTAACCAGAATCATGGGCATGTATACTGTACTTTAAAGGTTGACCTGAAAATGACATTGGCTGTATNNGAATAAACATTGGTTAAGCATGCACATTTGTGACGTCAAGAGATGGACCTCAATAATATGTCTCATATTAAGACTTTGTTAATGTAACCTTTCTTTCAAGGACATTTGAGGATTTTACATGCTAGGAGGGTTTTATTTGTGAAGCATGTATTTTAATCTCCAAAAATATCGATGTCACTTACCAATGTGAAATCCAGTCATGAAGAAATTAAAAAAGACAATATATAGAGAGTTAAAAAAAATACTGACACTGCAGGCAACATTCAACGTCGTCAGTTTTGCATTTTCATCAAACTTGGAAAAGTCATATCAAAAAAGGGTTAGAGATATGCACAAAATATCCAAAGATCGCCATTCAGGGCTTCTCTCTGCAACTTCTGACTGAGGTCAGCTCTTAAAGAGGCATGCCGCATAACCTTTAAAACTCTGAAATAACATGGACGGAAAGATCCCGGCCGGTTAATTTCCACCTGGGTCGGTAAGGGTCTGAAAGTTAAGACACGCGCCAAACTGAAAAGATCATTTTCAATGGAATATGACAAGCAAGTATACCGTCAGTAACAACGGATAATTAGGCCTACTTCCTAAAGTTAATCTTTGACCTGACAATCCCAAATATAAAGTGCTCGTATTCCAAAACCCGGAAAATGAGCACTTTATTAACGAAAGTTCAACGATCAGGCAAACAAAGGCGTGTGCTAACCGATAACACAGGAGCAATGAGTAATTGGTAAACAACGAGCAAAAGGTGGTCTACTTTGTCTGCAGGTATCCATTTTTTTTTTTGTAAAATGACGTACACAATCTCAGAGAGAATAAGAATATTACGTCACTAAGATAGAAAAAAAGAACAGGAAAATCTCCAATGTGGAAAGTACCATTGTAAATATAAAGACGCTAATGAGATTTTAATGACATTTTCTGAAACAGTTTAAGGTACTTGACAGTTTTGTGCAGTGGCCCTCCGGCAGGATGATCCAAGAAACGTGACTGGGATATATAGAGCTATCTTAAACAGGATAGTTAATGGGAAATTTTACCCTATGCTCACTTAAAGGATTTTAAAATAAATCAAGTTTGCTTATTTTTTTTTTCTCTGCTCTTTAGGATTGTGTGAGGGGACGGGTGTTGGAGGATGTATTGGTTTCCTAACTTATGTTTGTATTGCTCTTTCTACTGAGCACATAGTAGTCAGAGAGACTTAAAATACATTACTAATATCCATCCTGTACATGCAGATTTAGCTTATAGAATCCCGGTTGCACGAGAGAGCGAATGATCCAAAACTTTCCATCAGTGCGCAGAAGCAGAGTTGAATTCAGATTTTACTGAGGTGTGCATCCCTTTCTGAAGAACACAAAATATCACATTAAACTTATTGATTTTTTTTCTGCGGATTAAGAACTTATTGGAAAACTAATTAGAAACTTAAACCAACTTTGAAATTAACATCGGGTTCTGTCAAAACCAAAATATGTCAAAGAAGATGTCACGAATTTTATAGTTCTGAGTAATTTTTTTCCATATTTTTACAGTGTATTTGTCATTATTTATTTTCAACATAATTGATTTCAACATTCATTTAAAGTTTAAAATCTATTCTTACATCGTAAATCTAATTTCTCTCAAATTTCTCTCCTCTCTTTATGAGTACAGGTTCAAAATTATCCATCGACGTACCGTCTTCCCAATCTTTCCGCTAACTTCAGTCGAAATTCTCTGATAGCGACCAGCATTGATGACGTCACACAAAAGACGAATGACGCAATGCCGAATTTTGCTTTAGCTAATCTCAACTCGCTGATAGTGGTCATACGGAAAGGACCCATTGAAGCTCTCACTTTAAATAAGGAAACGAAACGGGAACTTAAGGAGGTATGCAGTCAACCATTTCTTTCTTTCTCTCTTTTTCCATTTTCTCGAAATTTTCCATTTCCCTGGAGAATATTTGGGAAGACATTTTGGAATTTACCCAAAATGCAATACCTTCAGGACGATATGGGAAAGAAAAGACCCAAATTCATGTTTCGTTGTACACTGAGCTCGAACGTGCTATAATAAACTTCCAAATATCGGAATTCATTACACTGACTGTTTGTATTATTTACAACTTTGAATCACCATTCAGAATCACCATTCAGTGAAAACATTTATATAGAGAAGAAACAAGAAAATAAGAAAAACAGATACCATCCTGAAGGATGCCATAGATAAATTGAAGGACATTTGAATTGCTTTATAAACCCCAGTGATGAAAAGTAGATCCAAGACTAAAGGTACAGGAAAAGGAAAGATTTGAAGAAAATAATGCTGTTTTGCAAAACAGTAATTGAAAATACTGGTATAACCATTAACAGTAAATGATGCAGGAGATGAAAACCCCCAGACCCCTACCACACACACATGCACGCANNTGTGTTTGCATATAAAGTTTTGGTCAACTCAAATCCTAATTATATTCATCATTATATTGATCCTCAAGTTTCATCAATTGCTGCAAAGTGATTCAACCAACCGGTTCTTAGTATTTTTTAGCTACAGCACAGTTGCGGATTAAACCCTCCCTATATTATAACAGGACGATATATGGTGCGGAAAAATTAGCGAGAAACCTTATCATCATGTTATGAGAGTCACAACACGACTCATTTAATGCCCAAGAAGGCTACTTCAAAGGTCCTCGGTACCGATTAAGGTTCTTTTCTTGTAATACCGTGCCACTACTCTAAGGCATCACTCCTATTTTGTACACACATCATGAAAACATATACTCCATATGCTATTACCAGGTCCGGATTAAACTAGTAACCGGAAGTTGGCTCTTCAGCATCTGCTATGACTGTCCTGTCCTCTATACAATGAGGCGTCCGTTCGGATACGACAATCTTATACTCACTGCTCAATCTTGACAAAAATTTGAGATTGATATAAGGTTATAGAAACAAACAAAAATTGTAACATTTTGTGATGCTTTTAAAAACAATGCATGTTTTCCTAATGCATAACACGTACCAGGGAGCAGTTTCCAAACCATAGGCCTATACGTTCAGTATTCGGCCAATACATCTGCTATACCAATACAAAGATCGGTAATTCAAAAAAGTCCTCAAGACAGTTTTGGTTAATTATCTCGTCTTCTTCACTTCCATTTGTTAATCCCCTCGTCAAGTTAAGTAACCTTTTTAAGTATTAATTCCCACAAATGATTTTAAGACGACATTGCTACAAATCTGATTTGCATCCCTGCGGGAAATTCTCCATTCTCTAAAAAAGAGAGGAGAAAAAATAAAGCCTTTATTCTAAATTGATGAATAAAACTTTGAAAGTTACTGTCATGGCTTTGGAGGGTTTAAATAAAACAAACTGACTACAATGCCCTGTCAATCATATGTGGCAGTTACATGGAGTTACTTTTCCAGCAATGCTTTACAAATTTTCATTATATACATCTAGGAACAAGGACGGGTTGTAATTTCGAGACTGAAAGGCCTTTTTTCATGCACCTTTTACTTTCTTTTATGTTATCAGCGAGATAGACTCAACAACGTGACCCTGCAATGTGTATGATTGTAAAAAAGGAATGAAATGTAGAGAATTTTCAGAAATAAACTGAAAGGACTAGGGCTTGAGGATGAAAAAAAAAGAGAGAGTTGTTTCTTTAAGAAAAGACAACTGTCAGAAATGTGTGACATCTACGTGTAAGATCATACATCGATTAGATAATCTGTGACAGGGGAACTTTGAGTGAACTTTCATTTCAAGCCAGGTAAACTATCACATGTGTTATAATTAGACTGGTAACCGCTTCCATCACGACTAATTTACTTAACTAACCACATAAATGTCTATATAGTTAAAGCTAGTTAGATATGAGTTAGCTTGTCGAACGGAGTTGAAGTTAGAAAGTCAAGGACAGGTCACAACATAAAACCAAATACTGTGTACTATGTACACATATCGTGGTCAACACGTAATCGTGCGTTGGGTTATAATATAAACTTTGTTAATCTAAGGGCAACTAGCGTTAGATGTGCCCATGATAAAAGCCGTAGGTAGAGTGACCTAGCTTATGAGACCTACACTGCAGCTGTACATCAAACTGTGTGGTAGGCTACCAGAGGGGTGGCTATAAATACTGTTTCGAGCAACCATAAGTCACTCTAAAAACACAAAACACAATGAAATCGGAAGCTAAGTGTAGGATTTCATTGGTCAAACATGTTTTGATGTAAAAAAAAACACATCTTATACAGCTCGTGGCCGTAATGAGTTATCCTACTTTACTGCTTTAGTTGACGTACAACAGAAACAACTCCCGACTTTATTGGGCTTACTAGAATGGGACAGAAGAAAAAAACAAATCTGCAAACCTCCATAGGCTATACATTTTCTGTCTGATATCTGTAGCCTATTTTTCACCCGATACAATTAGCGGTCACTCTCTCTCGAGCCACCCCTTTTGAAGTGAAAAATTCATGATCTAACTTCGTCGCTCTATGTTCTGTGGTAGCAGACGTATTTTCGCTGCATGGAACTTTCTACATGTTCCTAAATATATGACAGAGAATTGAAGATACAAAATGAAATCTCGTTATCCTTACTTGAAGATGCAGTACATTCCGAGAATAGCAACACACTGTATGACTACCTAGATCCAATATTTACACCCCCTCCCTCCCACGCACACACACACCTAACCTCAGCTGAGTAGCAGTTTTGGCATAAAGGTTTATTTTTAGATTTTGTCGGTAGTGTTGACACATCCGAACACTTATTCACATATACTATTCTACTACTAACAAAACATCAATACCCGAGATTGGACTTCGTATCCTTTCAGGGAGTTAAAAGCTTCCGTATACCGCCCTTTGCGATCCAAGCAAAGGTTTCCAAGTTAAAATCGACAATAAAAGCACGAAGAATTCCACCTACCTGGACCTTGAATGACCTTCATGGGGAGAATAGTTACGTCAGAGACAATCTGCTCCCAGACAGATTAAATTAAAACATATCCCGCTTTTATCAGTGATCAATCAAGATACGTCATTTGAGATTTGATCAAAGGATAATCCAGGTAGTTTTCAAGATCACAGATAATTAAACACAATTATTGTTTTCCAGGAAAAGCGAATTAACCAGAGACTATTGTTCCTAGCTAACACCTTTCTTACTCTGGAGACTAGGAAATAGGTTAGTGAGGATAATTAGAGGTAGACTCTAAAGTGGATACATTTTTGAATGATGCTCACTCTATGATGTGACGAATTCATGTAATCAAACAAAATGGAAAAGGATGAAGTTCATTTGTTGAGCATACGCCAGGCCTGACCTCTCTCACGAAATATAAGCATAACATAAACCATTCAGTTAAAGGATGAATTATGTTACTGGGAATATGTATACGTCACATACGGAACATTCTCTGCCGTTTGACTGCAGAATAAGACCAGAAGATGTTTCCTTTGCCCCGTGCCTGTTGGATACAAAACTATAACTTATTCTGTCTCCAGTCCACTAACCCCAGCGTTTGATGAATAAAGGGAAGGGAACAGGGAAGTTTACTTTGCTAAGGATTGAGAAAATGTTTCAATGGGTTTGTCTGAATTAAGCAAGGGTTTTTCTCGTGGGGCTTTCCTGAATTAATGGAACATATTTATGTGTTTAATTTATTTGAGCACAATTTATCTTTTAAAACTAATTGGGGGGGTGGGACAAAGTTCACCCTGACCCGTGATTCCTTGAAATCAATATAGCACTCGATTTCGTTTCGTTTCTAACAACCTTTAATTTTAAAGATAACCATTACCTTTATTTTCTTTCTCTTTATTGTTTTCAGATGAGATGGTTGGTGCAAGATAATATAAACCGTTTCTTTGGTATCTGCGTTTTACCGGCACCCGACAACTGTTTCTATCACACAAGCGAATTTTGTTCCAAGGGAACTCTTAAAAGCATCCTAGCTAAGGACGACATTAACCTTGATCTCAGCTTTAAAATGTCCTTTATACAAGATTTGGCTAGGGTTAGTACATTTACCCCTTTTTGCAAACCTCAGAAATTACATTAGAAACGATCTTTTTTGCAAAGCTTCTATGTTAGGAGGTAACAAAACCAGTAGTGTACGTACAGTTTAAGCACAGCTGCCCGGAACGGAGTATTTCCAACATTACGTTTACGGTTGCTTTCTATGGCATGACGTACAAATGGATCTCATAATTATTTCTCTTGATAGCATTATTATTGTAGGAGATGAGTCACTACATATATGTTATCAAATCTGTTAGTTATACGTACGATCACTGATATTTTTAGATATGGTTTCAAGATAGCTAGGTCATTCCTCATTGTTCTTTTTATATTTGTTAAGTTGCCTTCTATTTGTTCCTAGTTTACCAGAAATAAACCCAGTAATCCACAGAATACTCTGGTGTAATAATCACCACACACGCTGATAATTTACATAGCATTAGCTTTACTCAGATTTATGACGCCATTACCATTTGTGACGCCATTATCGGCACACACGAGGAAAAAAACTGGGGCTAAGTTCCGAAGCAAATCCTTCATGTTGTGATCTGTGCAATGAAAAGGATATTCTACCAAACAGTACGCTGAAGTTTGATACGTGACTCAACTGTGCGGTATTTTGATGCCATATGGTGTTCAGATGCGTTATCAACACACGAAATGCAATATAACGATAAAATAAAACTCTTTTAAAAAAAACGTTTAAAAACTTTTTTTTTCAGCAAATTTACGATGCACCAATTTGGCCACTATACCAATAACCTGTACCTTCACATTTTCCATCTAAGGATTTTATACCGAAATATTAACAGTAACACTCGTGGTGTCTTTTGAACGTATTTTGATGAAGTTATTTAGTCTTCATAAAATAGTCACTATGAGCGGTGCGAGGGTGTAATCTTTCTAACTCGCTATCAGAAATTGTAACCGTTACGTCTACATGAGGTTTAGTATTGCGTTCATTCTTTTGTCTTTAACTCACAAACATTTAATTTTTCTATAGTTTCTACAATTTGCAGGTCCATTTCAACCGTGATCCTTGTACAAGACATTAACAGGCGCCAGATTCTGCAGTTAAAACGAACTACATTTAGTTTGAACTCAAGCGCAAAACTTATCAGAAAAGCTCAACTTTCATGCCTATGTGCTTTTTATACCACTTTTTTCCTTTGTTCATTTTTTGTTTTCTTTTCCTCTTTTTTCCCCTTCTTCTCAGTTGTAATTCGGTTATTGTAAACCTATATTGATGTTTTCTTGATATATTTTCTGCAGGGTATGCAATACATCCATAATTCTGAAATTAAGTCGCACGGACTACTCTGCTCTACCCTGTGTTTCATCGACAGTAGATGGGTCCTTAAGATATCAGGTTTCGGAACCCTTTCCTTTCAAATGTTTAAAGAGAACGCCATGAAAAAGACGGACCCCGAGGCCAGATTTTCAAGTAAGTGGATCAGACTCTAAACTTATATGTATACCTGCAGTAGATATAAGACATGCATCAAAGATTTACCGCCAATGGACACATATCTCATGACTTTTAAGTGGAAATTGTGTAGTGGTTTGAGCAAATTTCATTATATGCCTTAGTGGTCAATTTTTTTCGTCGAGCAACACCTAATTTTGTTTTTTATTCTCATTTTCAAAATGAAAGGAACAAGCATAGGGTAAGGCATGGCAAAATCACCATTGAAAATATGTATCGATCTGAGTGAGTATGTCAACACAACCGCTGTAGGTGGGTATACAATGGTAGTGTGTGTTTGATTGTAAGCATTCGTCATATTCTAGATAAAAGTGAAAAAAACAAATAGATGTAACGATGTTAATTATACTTAATGAAATAAAACTTCACTTAGAAATGGTATCGATTGTTTCATCCGTATAATTAAATTTCAATGAATTACTATTTTTTTGTGCAATTTAATACTTACATATTACAACTACGTATGTTTATACAGTTCATACTGAAACGATACCGCAGTTCGGGCAAGTTGCTTGCAATCCGTTTTTACCTTTTTGCACTGTTTTTGCACTATTCCTTTATTTGCGTTTGCGTTTTTTTTTTATGATTACGAAATGTCGACGAAATTGTAGCCTACATGACAGAGATGCCTATGGCACTACTGGCGGGTAGCCAGACGCAATACAGCGTGGTCCGCGTTTACAAACTATGTATTTTAAAAGAAAAAATATTGAGAGGGCAGATACTATCAGCTTTTCGCAACTATCAAGAGATATAAACTTTCCGGTTGATAAAAATATCTCTATTTCATGAATATTTATATTTATGACTGCAACTGTGATCGGAATCTGCCGATAAGGTTAGAGACTGGATATTTCAGAGAGGGATCACGACTCCATAAAATGCTTCCTGCAGATAAATAAGTTATGCTATGAAGTCCTGCGTATTCCGGAACCTCTTTCAAAGTAGTCGCAAAAGCTGCTCGGAGCAAAGCGATAAGTTTCCTGAAGTCCTCTCGTAAAGAATAGAAATTACTCATTTTATTGTCATCTATGTATAGCTGTTTTAGCACTGAATCAAAACGGTAGAAATGAAAGTATGAAAGTTGGACCGCCTACGTAAACAGATCAAATAAGATTGAATTCACGTTGTCGGTAAATGTGTTCCACTCTCATCTATTCGTGATTTTTAAAATCAGGATTGAAATAAAATTTTATTGTCTCTTTATTCATTAGCTTACCATTGTCAATACATTGAGTTATTAACTCACGAACAAATTACTATATTCACTTGTATAAGTCCCTTCACATATATACTTCAATAGTGAGTCAAAGACAATGATAAGGTACATATTCGTTAGAAAAGTAGTTGAAAATTCTACCTTCGGTCATCCCAACATAGTGGGAACGTCATCTTTGGTTGGTCTTGGGTACATTGATCAATGCTGTCGTTATGAGATGGTGGCTTATGCATTACACAATTATCAATCCACAAAGGAAAGATGCCACATAAACTAGAAGGTGAAGTAGAATTTCCAGCATATTTCACAAAACCCTCAGAAATTGTGTAACTCTGGAAAGATCAGGTGGTACTTCGGTCTAGTGAAGGGGATACTTTCAAATTAAATTCTGTGAGAAATTTTGCTTGCTGCAAAGTGTAGGCTCATCGAACTCGATTCAAACGATACTGTCAAATCAAAAGATACATCGTTTATTTCAAGGACTATTGAATAACAGGCGACCTATATTTCGTTTTGTGTCACGTTTTTTGACAAACTGTCCTTCAGTGCCGAGGAAGGTTCTTTATGATATATTCAATAAAGTGGTGATTCTTCAGATCAATATCAGACTTGCCATTTGACCAACGGCATACTACGGCCTTTCTGACTGACGTAACATCGCTCATCCCCCTCATTGATTTCCATAGAAATGGCATGGACATCACCGGAACTACTGAGACAAGAACTTCCGGTTAAAGGATCCGCTAAAGGCGACGTGTATTCATTCGGGATCATGGTCCACGAAATAATGACCAGAACTGTCCCATACCATAATTTTCAAACATCAGCCAAAGGTAAGAAGTGAAGCAAGAACGATTAAAACATATAACTTAATTTGAAAATTGTACTGTTTAAATCTCATCAGTCCAATGCAGAGTTGGTTTCAGGATGGTTTCCGAGTTAGTTTCTGTATGACAGGACTGATACAAGCTTAACTTGCATCAATACTGCCTTTCACGGTACATTGCTTGCGAATACCGGAGCGCACAAACTGAAACAGTGTGCTATATGTAAAGAGTGTGCAAGAGTATGAAACGTCAATTGTTTCGTTATATTTCATCCTCACACGTTGCGAATTCTCTTTTCTTGTTTAGATCGACTCAAGCGGGAATTGACAATGTCACAGAGGGCAGCAAAGTTTCTGCCAGGTAAATTTATCGACTTAGTCGATTTTTTTCACTTCAAGACACGAGTTACGCTATTTTAAGTCAGATTTTGTATTCTTATAATTTTTAGCTTGTATATTGAACTAGAATTCTTGTATATGTACATATCTGCCATATACGTAAGCCAT
>VJOZ01058135.1:0-14850 GCA_009801055.1 Stichopus horrens
TTCCAATGTTGCGCTACAGAAGTGAATGTACCCTTTGAACAGCGATTCTACAGCCAACATTGAACGGGGGCGCGGGGTGTCCCAAGGTTTTTTGTCCAAGATTGTAGGTACAGGATATCTAAACCAGTTATAGGATATCTAAGCTAGGTACAGGATATCTAAACCAGTTATAGAATATCTAAGCTAGGTACAGGATATCTAAGCCAGTTATAGGATATCTAAGCTAGGTACAGGATATCTAAGCCAGTTATAGAATATCTAAGCTAGCTACAGGATATCTAAGCCAGTTATGGAATATCTAAGCTAGCTACAGGATATCTAAGCCAGTTATAGGATATCTAAGCTAGGTACAGGATATCTACATGAGGTACAGGACATATAAAGCAGTTACAGGATATCTAAGCTAGGTACAGGATATCTAAACCAGTTACAGGATATCTAAGCTAGGTACAGGATATCTTACACCAGTTACAGGATATCTAAGCTAGGTACAGGATATCTAGGCCCACTACAGGATATATCTAAACCAACCTCAGAATATCTAAGCCAAATACAGCATTTCTTTTGAGTTTCCAGTGGACATTGTTTGATTTAAAAAAGGAAATCCTAAAATTACCTGATGATGTTTGGAGGCAAAGTTAAAGATTACCAGCACTGGTAGAGGCACCTTGAGTTTTAAATTTGAGGTGAGTGACGGTGTGCGATCAGATTCACACGACTCAAAATTCAAGGAGGGGTAGATGGGTATGCAGTTGTTATGCTGGGACAGGAGAGTGTGGAGTGAAATATGTGTAGTTTCCAACAGTCCCATACATGGCTTCCTCTTGAATGTTGAACTGAGATCTGGTAAACACACAACAAACTGATAATAATTTTACTCTTCGTATTGAAAATGATGTTAAACTGTCAGTACCAAATTTTATTTGTCATCCAGTTTATGAATGTTACATTTGTCAGGTTTGACTAAAGGTTATTAACACTTGTATTTCAGGCTTTGAACATAAGACCAGAGACCTACAAGTAGACGCAAAACCGACCTGAGGAAATCTGTACGTGACAACCAGCTTCTAAAATCTCAGAATGCTGTCACTAGCTCTAAACTCCAGTGAATTTTTCAAATATTGAATAATTCAATAAAATGCAGATATTTGACGATGCTAGCTTTTAGAAAAATGTTCAAATTATTAAATTTCTGGATCTCTTCCCCACCAAAGATTCACTCGCCCGCGGTGCAAAGCAGGTATCATGTTCACGTTCTCAAGACTCGCTCTACATCCTGAGACGTTGAAGATGTGGAAATTCAATTGCAGGCCCGGTAACGACGAAAATCCCCTTACAACAGATATTTGTCGATATTTGCCAAACGAGCTTGGAGAGGAAACAAGGGAAGAGAGAGGCAAGCTAGAATTGACAAAAATAAATCTGTCGGATGGTGAAGTAACTTTTGCGAAATATTTAATCCACGTGTTTACATGACTGCGTTCATGCCAATCTACTAAATGTGAGGATATTTCTTGGATCCACTGGGACGCAGACAGTATTTTACTATCAACATACGTCGCAGCCTGCCGAGCTGGGATCGTCTCACGTAATTGGCTTTGATACAGTCTACACTTTGGAACAGGGCAGAGACTGGGAATGAACAGATAGACTGCTTAACAGTGTAAACAGAATGAAACATACCGTAAACTTTCATAAACACAACCGTCAAATCAGATCAATATCTCAAATGCATAAACAATACTTTCATATCCGGCAAACCGATCAGGCCCTCCTCAATCAAAGCAGGACTTTTTTTCCCCCCTTTTTTTTCTTTCTCCTCGGCCAATTTCCACGGAGTATTAACATGGAATGAATTTATACAAGCATTAAATCATCTGGGTCTAATAAAGACAGTAATGAGGCCAAGATCTGGGGAAAAAAAACTGCCAGCATATCTAGGACACCTCGAGGTATGATGACTAGTAGATAATTTTCACAAATACAGCAATCTGCTGGCAGACCGACAATCTTCAAGGCTGAGATGGGCTTGGTACTTTTTAGGCTAGCTTTATTACTGCTCTCGTTTTTGCTTCTGACAATTAAAACTTGTAAAGACAAAGATTTGTGTGAGTATAATAAATGCCCTAGGAATGTGCTTAATGATCTCGTGATGTCGCTGCTTAGGTCATCCAGGGTTGAATCAATTGGCACAAACATGAACTGAGCGCATTTGAAAATGTATGCAAAACATTGCATGGAGTTTTTAGTAATCTTTTGAGAATTACACAGCTGCAGAATGAATGGACCACCTCAAAAGGTGGGGGGAAAACTATTCTTTAAATGAAACATTTAAGGCATGAAACAAAAATTAAAAGTTTTATTTACAAATGATAACATAAAACTGTGTACACTTAAAAAAATAGTCATAATTAGAGTAAAGAATTAAACTGTAATATGCTACCATATTGTTCATCAACACATGAGAACCTGAGGGCAATGCATTGGATAGCAACTTGTGTGTATCCCACAGTATAACAATATACAGAAAATCATAAAGTTATCATAAAGTCTTGTCATAATGCAAAAAGATGTAACAGTTTCATGTAAATATCACACAGCCATCGTGATCTAAGCCTAACTATCAAAAAAAAAAAAAAAAGTTGCCAAAGATTTGAAACTTGAGCAGCCTGCATTGGAGAGCCAGTTATGTGATGGAGCTATATGCATGTATAATCATGCAACTGGATCTCCTAGCTGTCCACATCCCCCAACACCCCATGCGACCAACCGACCGCAGACACTTCCAATAACAGGCCTTGAATAAACCCTGTTGATACGGCACAATGAAAATAAAACAGACGGGATTGAGTGGGAGAGGACTTCCCTCCGTCTCTCGACGATTTCAACGATCGGGTGAGATGCAAGCATAATGAGGCATACAATGCTAACGTATATATACTGCGTGCATACACCGAGTGGTGGCTGTAGTGCCTGCTGTCCAATATATGCAAGGCAAATAAATCGTCTGCAGTTGCTGGGTGTAGAGTTACCTGGATTTGCCTGCTATTAAAGGCACAAAACATGTGAGCAATCAACAGCTTGCGAGTTCTCATACCTCAGAAAGGCTAATGGCTTAAGAATTGGCAGATTCCTTAAGTGCCAAGAAACTGACTGTCAGTCAAAACCTGGCATAGGAGAGCTTAATTTTGATAGGTTTGTGTAAGAATAAGCACCCATGGGAAGATAGATATCCCCAAAATTAGCATACCTGGCTTCAGTTACTTTTGCAAAGCCACTTGGTCTTGGAAAAAAAAAACTTTGTTAAGACTGCCATTCTGCAGAATGTTAAAACTTCAATAGCTGAGACATGGAGTGGACGGTATTGTGGTGTGTGTAGAAGTATAACAGTGCGATTTGGCTTTGAGGGAACAGATTCATCGAAAAACAAGTGAAGATGTGGTTAATTGAGGCGGCAAACAGAACAAATGACAGTACACATGCAGGGAATTATCTAGACAGAGGAGGCTCTGTCCAGATAGATTACAGGAAAGGTTGAATTGGTCGAGTCGTTAAGATTACCAGTTGATGCTAACACAGTTAAACAAACTGCAATAGTTGTATGGAGCGAGGCACAAATTGCTACTACAGAAATATGCATGCACTTACTTTCAACTGGACAGTGTTATCTTTTTAATAGAAAGGATCGATCATTTCACGGAGGGCTGCACATTACTGTCAATTCCTTACGGAAGCACGTAATATGCCAAGTCATAAAGGCAATAATCCTAGCTTACGGCTAGTGGTGAATGTGGATACACATGCTACAGGTGGTCTTTTTTTTTTCAAAGAATAAATCAATTGCAAATTGACAATCAGTATTATAAATTTTGTCTGTAATGTCCTAAAATCATGCTAGAATCCAAAAATGGTCAACCTTGCCATTATAGTTTCACACTAGGTACATTTTGTTCTGCTGTACTGTACTCTGGAGATTAATATTTTACTCATCAACCCACTTAAAGTGATAATGATAGTTTGGTGTCTCTCAATTAAAAAATTAGATCTTGACGTTCATCTCTTTGCTGCATAATATTACTAGACACCTTCAAGTACTTCACACTACGAATCGTCCGATTTCAGGCAAATTTGGACACTATAGCTGTACCAGCTTTAAATTTGGCTGCTTTGTACCTTTACACAGAAGTGACATGAAACAGCAAAACTTCAGTTCCTTTCTTTTCTTGTTTTATCACTTTTTAGAATCTTATCAGTTACCATGGTGTTGCAAATTAGAATGTTGCAAATTATAAGTCTGACACACAATCGTCACACCACTGTATTATACTGTCAAGGAGGGTAAGTATTCTACCCACTAAAATGTTGGAGACAACTACAGATGACTGACTACTGCTTTAAGTGTACAACATTACACAGCATCGTCTAAAGGGTAGAAAAGAATTTCAATGGTGGGAAACCTCTGAGGGAAACAAAAATTTTGTAGAACATCTAGAAAACAAGAAAGAATGCAAAAAGTAGCATAACCAGTTGAATAGAGGAGCACAAAATCTGCAAGTTAATTCAATTTTTTTTTCTATCAACATTGAGATAATTTACCCAAAACTGGATATTTTGTGAAAAAAAAAACATGGCTAAGAAAAGTGAACAAACTTTGCAAAACATTTTTACATCTGAGCCCTTCTAAAACACAAAAATATTAACGGGGGTAAAAGGGAATGGGACATCCCTTATACCCCTTCCCCTGGCTAATATGGCAAAGAGTGGCAGATTATTTTGACATAATTTTGCAATGTGTTAAGTTGTTATCATCGAGTAAACCTGATGTACATCAACACGGTATTCTCAGTGGGTTCCCAAATATAGGTTCAGTGCATCAGATATGGCTCCATCCTGCTGGGGCATTAAACCACAAAGCTACGGGCTCTGAACAATGGCTTAATCAAGATACTCAACTTTAGCCTGGGTGTTATGAACTATGTAGAGGAAAGAAAAAAGGCAAATGTCAAACTTAAGGTATAACCTCAAGTGATCATCCAGGTTTAACCTCCCTACCTTTTATTCTCAAGTAACAATACCAGATTTAAAGATGAGTTAGCCATCCCCTAGAATGATTTCACCTTCAAACCACAGAAAATATGTACACAGATATTCCGAAGACCCCACAATTAGAAGCACACTACAGGGATGTATGTGACAGCATGTAACATAAATCAATGTGCAGTAGTTTACACCTCCACTGCAGCTTTCAAAGCAAATTCCCATCACATGCAAATATTCATGATTTTATGCTCACTTTCACACAGTTTTCATCTGGTAATTACAAGGCCCCTGGGTTGTCAGAAAAAAAAAAAAATAGTGACAACAGAAAATGAACAAATGAACTTTGATACATCATTTGCATTTCAAAAACTCTGATACAATACAAACATGCAGAATCTTAGCTCATTTGCATTAATATGGAGAGATCCAGAACACAGATGAGTCCATTAGTTACAAAAACAAAAAGTATGGTTGTTGAAAAATTTCAGTGTAAGCTGAAAGACAAGTTATTAAAAGCTTAATTCATACTAGTTACGCTGTGTACAGTGAATGCATTTTAAGATGTGCAACAAATTATGGGAGCACTTTTTTAATCAATGCAGAATAGGAAACTCATCGGTTTGGGAATGTGAATTCCTTTTTGCCTTGTCCGAGATCAAATTTCAATTTACAATGGAATGCCTTGGCAGGTGTGTCACCAAAAATTCTCACCAAATTACCAAACTTTCCAACTCAGAATCATGCAAGTGCCTACATTGAGACAAGACTGTGTCATTGCCTGATCATGTAAAGTAAGAATTTATCAAACCCATTTACAATTTATTTCAATACCATAGACCAACCTGAAACTGTCACACCTTCAGTGGTCTTGTTGAAAGGGTGATAGCAGTTGGTAAATACTTGCCTCACACGATAATTGCATCCAAGCGACGTCGTTTCAGCGGCAATACTTTGGTCACGATCCGTCGCACGACATATACCTAAGCAAAGGATCGTTGTTAACTTAAACACAGCTGGGGTAACAAACTCTTTGACAGGAGTAATATATATGCAATACCCAGTGCACACGGTGTGTGTCTATCGTCAGCAGTGGCACATGTAAACTCATCCATCAACTTACAGTACCTACCGGCGTGTCACAATATTCCGTAATCAATCTCGCAGGGATGAGAAACACGCACATGTCTCTGCCTCCTGGATCTCAGCTGAAAAGGAGCGCAGTGCATCTTCAGGGTGAGTATAATTTAAAGTGTTCTTATTTAGTGACCAAACTTTGTTGCAATGACTGACAAATTCATCACATCACATTTATCACCATCACTATTTCTCTAAAATGCGTGAGACGTTTGGCACAAGACAAAAAATCAAAGAAACCCTCGACGAAAAATGTGGGTTCATATCGCCCGATGGTGTAATACTGGCGGAGAGTGATTGAATACGCTTGTATCTTCTACGCTCCGATGACACTACTGTGACAGTAACGGCACCAGTTAGCTTTCTACGATGACAAGTGGTGCTCACACCGTGATATATGGATGTCCTAATTAAGTTTGCTCACGAACTCATTGCCCCACAGTGGAATAATTAAACCAGGAAACTCTCGTTAGGGTATCTGCGAAACTGCCAACTTTCACACGGAAAACATTCGAGCAACGGGGACGCTACCCTTCTGAACCAAACATGGCAATGATAACCTAACATAGTTCTGAAGATATATACATATTGTAAACCCTTATAATACACCATGATTAATGTGATTTCTATTGATTGACGACAGCTTTTGCAATGTTTCTGCTAAAATATTTAACAAGTCATGCCACATTCACCTTATACTGCATTTTGACTGTTTTTTTTCCCTTTCTTTTCGAACATTTTATGATGGGCCCTGAGCCAGAAAAGTAAAATCAATAAAACATCAATGGACTGATAATGACCAAACAGTCCAAACAGGATAGTCCAAACCGGCTATGGTAGCTGAAAATAAGTTTCACGTATATTTCTTTACACTGATTGCTTTATTGCCATGACTCTCAGGCATGCCTCCATGCATCCATCATTTTGAGAGAGGGGGCACACACACCATTGTCTAAATGCTGATTTAGTGCTGGAGGTGAAGCCACAAAGTGGGGTTGGGAGTCCTCCCCATGAAAATTTGAATTCTAGATGCAATTTCTCAGCACCTGGGAAGTATATTTTCCATATCCTTTTGCTATTTTGGGGGAGTATTTAAAGGAGCAAAAAGTTGTTGGCTAAAAAATTGTTGCTCATCAGAAAAAGGGGGGGGATATGCCAAGTGCACCCTTATCTGGATCCATGCCTAGCTGACTCTACAGAAGTGCCTATGCTTTTTGCATGCGGGAAATACTTCAGCATAGAACTTTCACAAAGGATGATTAGGTACACACAGGCCTACTGTAGGACTATAACAATAAAATTGTGAAAGGACTATAAAAATGAAATTGTTAGAGGGATTCATGACACAAACTGCTAGTCTTGGGTGTAATGAAGTCTATGGGTTCAGGAGCGTTGTCAGATTTGTTGGCAAACGAAAACTTAATTTTTACTTGAATGATTTAATTATTTATAGGGGAAATTTGGTTATATACTGATATGCAATATTATGAAGTCCAGATTGCCTTTGATTTCCAGTCCTATAACTCTCACTTACACACTCATTGAATTACTCAAAATTAATGTAGCATTTACTATGAGATAATGTACATCCACCATGTAAGCAAAGTAAAACTCCCTGCAGAAAATTAAGTCTCCAAAATGAGCTACATATTCCCACAAACTTCTTGGTCTGGGAATAAACTAGTGACATACTCACCTCATACAACCTATGCATTACTGTATTGACTATGGTCTAGCATCTGGCAATTAGGTGTGTTCGTATTTGGCCACCATCCTTTCCTTAATGCATAGGTCATATGAGGTGAGGTAGTGAATTAAAGGCGATCAGTTATCATCATCTGTCATTTGAATGTGTAATCTACACACTAGTGTGGAAGTACAGGTGAAACGACCATCCACAAAATTCAAGGAGATTTAGAGTATTTTAAAGATCAAAGGATGAAACGGAAAAATTTTGGTCCTAGAGAATTTTTACAAGGAGGTGAAGTTGCACAATGTAGATCTCCACCTCTTCCGGTTCAAATTTAAAAAGAACATAAAAAGCCTCTGTATGAACTATTATTGCATGACTGGTAGTTTATTAGGACTTCAAAGTTTTAGTCAATTAGATACATGCAATTCCCACAACTCCCTGTTGTGGTTATTCATGAGTGGCTATACTTGCCCCTTGCCTTAGAGTGTGGTGCTAACATTGCTCTTGAGGACTATTTGAGCAATGGCCAAATGTATGCATTAGTGAGGCAAAGGGTAAGCATAAGTCTATGATGTGAATTCTTGCAAATATCTCAGCTGAATATTCATTAGTGTCGGAAAAGGTGTGCACTGCATAAGATCACTCATCGCAACATTTAAGTGATGTTTGACGTACTGCATTGCATCAGAATAAAGTGAGACCACCGCTATCTTTCTTTTGATGAGGATGAGGATTTCTTTTGATGTCAAGATTCCAGATAAGACTCCTAAAGTCTCACACAAAGAAGCAATGCCCGATTCACAGCTACATGGTTTACACTCCAACAATCATGCTGTTTTTAAGAATACCCTGCAAGTTTACTTTGCAGAAAGAATATTTCTACATTTACAACTCTAACATTCTGCCCTATTGCTAAACTTCTTCCCCGAAGTAAGTTCCAAGCTAAGAGTTTGTCTGTTCATTTGTCTGTTCATGGTGGATATCCTTCCAAAATCTTCCAGCTTCTTCATAAGATATGAATCTTATATGATAGTAAAATATTTTCAATATGAGGTAAACAACCAACGTTTCACATGTATACACTCATTTATGCTTCATCTTCTCTGGTTTCCCATCTCTATAATTTGCTCCTATAATTTACAACATCCTTCACTCTATGTTACAACTTTCCTGGTTCACAAATTTAAAAAGCAACATTGTCAGTTTTTGTATAATTTACTTTGCTCTCATTTTACTTTCAATTTTGCTTTTCTTTCAATACTTTCCTTCTTTTGTTCTTTCCCTTCCCTTCCCTTTTCATGTTCATTTTGTTTTATTATCTGTAGATACGTAAACTCCGTTTTACAATTAACTTTCACGATACCAATTTTGTATCGATTGGATTACCTGCAGTATACTCTGCTTTCATTCTTACATTCTGTGATAAATTTTCACCATGGCCTGTTTTAATTTACAGTCTGTATTTATTTACAATACTTTAATTTGTTCTTTTACTTTTTTTTGGTGCAGTTTATAATTCTTCACTTATTTGAGGATTTCTGCCTTCCTTCACATGTTTATCATTTTCAAGGTCATTGACATCACTGTCAGCCATCTCATACATGGTTCATCTTCACCTGATAGCCGCATCATTTTGTGTCCTCTCCCTCATTAAAGAGCATGCATCACTCGACAGTGATCAAAAGAAACAAAAGAAATGATGATGCCTAATTGGGAGGCATGCACTTGAACGAAAGCAATACAAATACAATAACATATAAAAATCATATTCTGCGCAGGAAATCTTTGCCTTAAAAAAGGCAAAACAAAATATGTTATCTCTATCATACAACTTTAATCTACATTCCACATAACTTCCACAAAACTTGAAAATAATGCAAACTACTAAAATGTGTAAAAAGGAGCTTTGGAAGAACTTTAGATAAAAACTGCATTTTTGCACTTTGCCGAGAGTAATTTGTTCTCCACTTGAATATGTGGACATTCATCTGTGTTTGTATTTCATGCCCTTTATGACTTAAGAGTCATTCATTGTATGTTACAAAATGCACCAGATCAATATCAGAAAAGTTTTTGAGAATGCACATCTTCCATCAGAATTCTGATCCTTGAGAATTTTGTCCACAATCCAGAATACCGTTAAAGTAGCTGTCCCTACAACACTAGAGGGATGTTGAGTATGCATACTGTGCTTGTTCTTTTCTGTAGAAATGACAAGGTTTCTCCTTTTGCATGAGGAATTGTTATCCATATCTGCAGTAAATTGTAAATGATTCCATATTAAAGGCAGAATCCACAAACAGCATTTATGGACCACTTACACACTGTTAATCCCCACACATATCGGCACATTACAGCCACTGCGCAGGAAAACTTTCGCCCACCGTAGACCAAGAGTTTCAAATAAAAGGTTTCCTGATTCTTGGTGGATCAAAAGGATTATCTTGCACACCTCAGAGTCACAAAACATTACTGAAAACTATACTGTAAGCATGGCTTACATTACATCATTGCAACTTTAAAAGATTTTTCTTGTAAACATAAAAAACCTGTTTACTGTATGTCTAAATGGGTGGAGGGAGAAGAGAGGAATTTTTTTCAGTGTGGTAATATTAAAGCAGACGCAACCCCTGGGGTGTTATAGTTACCACATACAGTTTAGACATCTTATTCTTATACCCTCTGTGAAATGACTCAGCAAATCTACCATTTCCCAAATTTTCATAAATTTTAAAAATTATTTTTTCACACTTACTGTGACTGTGTTTGCTCTCATTTTCTGCTTTACACACAGAGGATGCTTTAAAAGTGATGTCACAGGGACACTTCAAACACCTGCAGCATATACCTGTTCACCACATGGTTATTGGGTGTAATCCCCACAATTCAATGGTGTGGGCATTCACAAGTAACTATACTACTAATTGAATGTAAATTTAGGAACAAGGGGGATGTATATATCACTAATTGTGTAAAATCTGCTTTCAGTAAACTGCTAGTTGAACTGATAAAATTAAGCCAACATGCACTGAAGGAGAAACTTGATGAAGATTTTAACTTGTATTTGTGTATTTTCCCCAGTAGGTTTTCAATGAAAAAAAATCTGCTGTACCCAAATGCTATGTTTATTTGTTTGTTTGTTTTTTCAACATTGTTGGTTATTTTGTTGGTTATTTTTTGTTTTAAAACTGAAGACTGAAGGCTTGTAATGACAAATGGGTGATACTTACTGACTCTAGGCCAACTCAACATAGGCTGACCTTAGTTACCTTTCCAATTGCAACTTGTTGCCTAGTGGTCAAATAAGTATTTTTCACTGAAAAAGTGGAGAACATATATATACAAAAACATACAAGAAAAGAACTATACTAATGAAAGTACAGCAGCAGTAACTTTATGGTGTTTTCTGTTAAATGAGAGCTATAACAACTGGCACAATTTTAACTGTTGTCCAAGTTTCTACATATTATCTTTACCGGGATTCATGTTTTCAGTTATTAGGAGGAAAGTTGCCCAGAAGAGGATGTTAAGTACCTCTCACAACTACCCATCCTCCTAAGTTCAGGATGGAAACTGTGTGAACTGCACACATAAACATTGAACATGAACTACCTCAGAGGTATTACTGATGAATATCAGAAGCTTGCTTTAAAACAAGAAAAACTTGAGACTTACTTAAAAGGAGTGAACCCATAACATTGACTGCAGCAGATTTGGCTTGTCAGAACTGGACAGAACACTTGACTGCCTCGCTACCCTTTCAGCCTAAAGGGCTCTCACAGCACAGATATAAGACAAATACTTAAAAAGAGTTAGCGGGTAGAATCAGGCATGGTCACTCACTCATTTATCTTTTTGTTCAAACTTTCTGCCCATGGAGATTGCGAATGTTAGTGGAAAGCGAAGCATCCGTATATCGCTACACCATGAATCTGCAGCAGAGGGAGCAAATCAATACCTATTGGATTACGTCCGACAGAGAGGAAATGGGTCAGAAGACTTGGTATACGGGGAAAATGTCAAAGGTCAGGGGAATGACAACCCAGCAGAGGAAAATTCAGTTTATATCATGCAGAAGCAATGGATTAATAATCTACCCGTGACAACCCAAGCGAAAGGAAGATTTTCTTTGAGATGGCAGAGACGGACCAGCGACGGATGCGTCTGCTGCGTCATCTCGAGACTGACGAGACCAGACTGATGAAGATCCAATCTGCTTCTTGACAGTAACATCAAGTCGGTGTAAAATCCATTCACACATCCCAAACTTAAACTATATATCCGCACATTTACAAGCGAAAGAAGTTTACAGGACCTATCCTGAAACCGACCGACGACGATGGATGGAACATTAATCCAAACCAAAAGCAGTACAAGGAAACATTGAAATATTTGGTTTGAAATAATTTAAAAGGATTGCAAACAAAAATAGCTGGGAAAATATTCTTTCATACACATGAAGTGATAGAATGAGATGAAGGAAAGGGGTTGTGAAGAGAGGGCATAGTATAGAGGACATTGCTAAAGTGTAACCAGAGGATAATACCTAGACACTGTAAATGGAGAGTACATTAAATTACAATCTTGCATACTCCAACACTTGACTAATCATGTACCTCAAAAGTATGGACTGTCCTAAATGTGATTCATGAACAGCTTGCCTGTATTTGGAATATGTACACTTTGTTCCAAAATTGTTGCTTTTTTTGTCTTTTGTCTGCTCTATGTGCTGTCTCTGTTGTAGCCTATTCTTTTTGGTGTTTACAAGAAAGAGTGCACACTAAAAAAGTAAAATAATGATTTTTTCTGGTTCCTGTAGCAAATCACATTATTTTGTATTTATAATATTAGCAACAAATCATTTGCTACGAATATTTTCAAATCTGCAAACCTTTCTAACATTTAATTATTTACAAAATGTCACTAGGAATGGGAGTGAAAACTTTTTTTTTTTTNNGACAAGTAAGTGAGGAGTAAAGTACACCATTGCTTACTATATCAAGCAGATGCTCCTGTTTCAGCTGAAAGTCTCTTTCATTTTGGATGAAAGACTTTATTTGATCCACTTGAAAAATGCTAACATTAATCAACATGAGTCTACAATGTCATTACTTAATAGCACATACATGCCTTGCCAATAAATTGCAAATGCCAGACCAGTAGATAAAACCCTTTATAACATTTAAAAAAAAAAATACTTCCATTACATAAAAAAAATGTTCTCGTAGACAGGACAAGTCAGAATGTCTGCAAAAGGTTATAGTCTAAAAGGATACTGCAAAACTTTTTCACAAGTTGAGATGTTCTCATCCCATTACGGCACACACAATTAAGTCAAATTTTCAACGCACATTGCACCAAGTGTGGAGTTTTTGAGGGATTCTCTTTCTGCATTCTTTTATTTATTTTCATTTATTTACGGTTTTCAGCATTTTGTTGATAGAATGCCTAAAACCCTTCTTACATTTTTGTAAATTCAAAGCAGAGAAATCACAAAATCAGTTTTTCTTTTCCCCCATAACTCACTGGTGTGGGCAATCACGAGTGACTATACTTACCCTTGCTTCACTAATGCTATCTAGGGGCACAACTGTACTTGGGAGAGGGCAGCGTCTTCTGTTCCGGAAAGGGGCGCAAGAGTCTTAGGGGTGCGGTTTTGCAACTTGTGCAGGCTCCTCGGAGCCCCTCCAGAAGTTGGTTCCAAGTCCTTCGTCTACTGACCAGCTTCATGGACGTTGTGCCCCTGTACTGCCTGCGCATGAGACCGCTGCAAATAGCTAGCATTATTGAAGCAAGGGGGTACTTATATACGTCTTTGAAGTAACTTCCTTGTATTTACATCAGACAGTTATCTCAGGCACCATAGTAAATGCACTAGCATCCTCTCTTAGGCCCCTTGAGCTTACGACACAGAGACAGAAATATGTCAGAGATTGTGAAGCACTGACTGTGCAATTTGTGCAATTGCACATGTAATGCAAATAAAAAATTTTAAAAAATCTCATCTAGTTTGATTACTCACGAACACCCTGATTTCAATATCAATTTGAAGTTGTGCCAATTCAGAGTTACAGTTCACTTCCTGCTTTCAGTTTTGTAATAATATTTAAAATTGAGAGCATGACCTATAGTACAATTGAACTGAATTCCCTTGTGCCAGATAAAAATTTTTGAAAGCCTACACTGCGATCAAATTTGCTATCACTTTCTTCGGTGGTAACCTTTCAGAATGTACTTTTCGTTAAACAAAGTTTTATACTTCTGAATACACAGAAAGAGATCTTTCATTTAGTCAATAAATGACATCCAAGCTTGGTTTATCCGAACAAATATTATTCTCATTTTCGTTCACAGCGATACCCAATTTCTATCAATATTTTTGAAGCACTAACCGAAAACTGTTTACTTGATAAAGTTCACTTGTCCAAAGCTACCCACAAGTGTGAATCCTGCTTAGTCTTGTGGAAACAAAACTAACAAATGGTCTCACAAAGCTACCCAATAGTTCTTCCTGATTGAAAGAAAATTAACCTCTTTAATTCTTTCATCATCTTCTTGGACTCGAAAAGTGACGAGCGAATCGAATTGACTTTACAGTTCACATCCGATGATTCCCCCTAAACAAGACTTCACGTCAGGTCTAAGGGTAAATTGGGGATTTACAAACGGCTATTTACTCTGACGTAAAAACTCCATCGCTGATATTGGACCTCAACGAGAGAGCTTTGGCAAAAGATTTGCGACACTGTCTAATTACATGGCAGACACCTGTCTTCAATCTCACAAAGGTTAATGAAGGTACTTACACGAATACTTGAAATTTCCAAGCGTGGAAGGAGTAAATAAATGGTTCTCTTTATTTTCTACGACTTAGAGAGATGAATTAAAGACAGAATACAGAGCTACCGACGTTGTCTGCAATAGGTTGTACACGGCACTGTGTAAGCTGTCTAGATCTGTAGTGCAGTGATCAAGTAGCAATT
>VJOZ01058146.1:3064-15846 GCA_009801055.1 Stichopus horrens
TTCAACATTGCTTTCCATGACTACATGTGAGGCCTATTAAGTTACAGCACTTTCTCTGCTGTGTTTGTTTACCTTTACTTTATTTGTAAAGTGCTTTTGCGTGTTGATTAATACTGAAGGTGCTGTATAAATTTAACAATAATAACAATGCTTTCTTGGAAAATCATATGGTAGACCTTGCAGAGGTGTTAATGTATCATGACACTTTAAAAGTCGTGTGACATGAAAATAATGCATTGATCATTGACAATATTAAAAATAGCCATAACTTCCATCAAAATCCATCAAAGATTGCCAATTGTACAGGCAAATTAGTGTCTCTCAGGTGCATCATGAATAAACATTAGCTAAATTTGTGATATAAAGAGATGGACTCCTGTGATAATATGTCTTATGTTAAACCTTTGTTTGCTTAATCTTTATTTCAAGGACATCTGAGAGTGTTATTTTTGAAGGATTTTTGTCGTTGTTGAAGCATGCATGTGTTCTCTTCAAAAATATCGATATCACTTACCAACGTGAGACTCAGTAATTAAGAGGCAATATAGGCTGACCAAAAGAAATACCGACTTGAAACACTCCGTGTCATCTGTTTTGCTGTTTTATCAAACTTTGATAAAAAGTCATAACTCAAAAACGTCAATGGACATGAACAAAATTCCAATGGATTGTCCTTCAGGGTTTTAATTTGCAACTTTAGAGCAAAGCTAGGTCTTTTCTTAATGCAGTCACACATTACCTTGAAACTTAAAAGCAGATGATACAAAGGCCTGAGCTGTAGTAGAGCTACCACTGCACAGTTGAGAGCCCTATCCCCCCCAAAAAAAGTCCTGCGCATACTTGATGAACATCATTCATAAGTAATGCTCGCAACTCTTTGAAAAATCATTTGTGACATTTTGGCAATCCCAAATGAGCCATAATATTGCCAATAAAATGCAACTTCTTTTTTCAAACTTTTGCTCTTTGGGTTAGTCAAACTCTTTTATGCAGTAGGACACATGTTCGTAATTCATTTGAAGCAAAAAAAAAAAACTTTGCACAAAGCATGCAGTCTTTCCCACAAGTGCCTTATCATCCCCCTACTGTATATCCTCTCACTACTGTACATCCCCTCACTACAATATATCTTCCTCACTACCTCATATCCTTCTAATATTTTCTCTGTACTTCTTTACTGCACTTCAAATCTCTTTCCACATACCTACCTAGAACAGTTTCTTCCATTTCTTTTTGCACACTGCACAAGGGTGAAAAGTAAAAGAGGCTTCCATTTTACAACTTTGAACAGACATATTTTTGTGACACCTTTTGGACTTTTCATTTTTGTTTTGTCTTTTTTTTAAGCACCCTCAGTGCTTAACCACTGAGTTTTGGGAGTAGCACCCCAGGCATAAAATGATAAATTTGGATTAACTTTCCCTTTTTGTATTTCGCTTGTTTGGGGTTGTAAGGATCGGGGCAGGTGGTTCTCCTCAGGAAATACCAAGTGTGGATTAACCTGACACAATTTATGTTGAGCGGTGGAAAGCATTTTCACTGTTAGGAAACGAGTTCTTCAAATAATAAAAAAAAAAAATCAAAGTCAAAGTCAAAGAAAACAGGTGGAAAGAGGACTTAGAGGTGGTTGTCAAATTACACGTACTTTCACTTAAGAATTTTCTTGGTTATGCTTGCTTCCATTTTGCATAATTACAATGGTCCACTGTGTTTTTCTACTAATGACAGTAATCAAATGATTGTGCATCATTCTGTTTGATTCTGTCTGCTAATTTTGCAGTTTTCTTTTTGTGTTATTTATAATGCATGTGATGTGCCCATCAACAAGGTAGAAGTGTTTTCGAGCAGTTGGCCTAATTACTGGCAGTGTTTGCCCTTTTCTGTGGCAAGTTTTTATTTTGGGGGGGCTTATGTGAAAATGGTAACCTTTGTCTTTCATGCTGGCGTGTATGTGCAGTATTTTTGTGATACTGATCTTGTTATCTCAAAAGTGAAGTTTTGAAAGATAATACAGTTAATCTGTGGGTGCACCAATTGAACTCTACTGTTTTTGGTGAAGGTCAGAGGCCATTAAGGGGTCAGCATGGGTCAAATACTAAAATCCTTGTAAACAGGTATATCAAGAAGGTCAGCTCTGAAAGATCTCTTATTTGGTATAAAGAAGGTGTAGTAACTGTCGTCCACATCATGTGCAAGAATCCTGTTTTGGTGGAGGTCAAAGCTCATTTGGAGTTGATAGGTATCACTTGGTTGGAACCTTTTTTGACACCAGATATCTCTCAAAAAGGAAAGCTTTGTTAGGTCTAATATTTAGTAGGTACATGTACCACATCGAATATGACCTTGCTGTGTTTGCTGAAGGTCCTTCCAGTGAAGTAACATATGCTATATCTTTGGAGAAAAATAAGTCTAGGTGGAGAATTTGACATAAGAGAGATTGATACATTGATTCAAATCAGAATTTAAAAGCCAGGAGAGCCTGAAACTGGAGGAGACACAGTGAGTCATGTGACAAAAATTTGACAGAAAAATACAAAAGTCACAAAGAGCCCAAGTTAACTAATGTGACTGTTTGGAGATGTATTTCAAAATGATCTTCACTCCACTTCAAGGTGAGCTCTTGTTACAATTCAAAGTATAAATTGGCTTTAAAACTGACATAATCTTGACTCAGTGGTGTAACCGTGACCATAGTTTCATTTTTCTCTCTCTCATCCAAATCCTCCTTGTAAATGTCATTGTGTTATTTTGTGCTTTTTCGTACCAGTCGTCGCATTGTCAACAACCAGCGTCGTCCCCTCGACACACTTCTCCAACCCTTCCTTGAACCCAGAGGTTAATGTGCGTCACTCACGTTTCCTCGTTACCCAGGAATGGGGCAGATTATTACTACATTGGTAGCCTCCCCGGTGTTTCCAAATCTGGGTGATTACAGTTTCTTTTAATGTATAACCTTCGTCTTTTCTTCTTTCTTCCCATCTTTCACTTTCTTTTCCCTTGCACAAATGGGGAATAGATTCCTGTCAGCTGACATTAAGTATTACATTACAACTGAAGTTGACATGTTGGCTGGGTTTGAACTCCACCCACACCACACAGGTTCTTCTTGTCAATTTTTTTTTTATTTTTTTTTTATTACACAGTCTACATGAGTTGTTTCTCAAATTCCACCTCTCCTTGCTGTCTTCCAGCTCCCTGCTCTACTGCCTCCTTTGAAGACCTCCTCCCCTCACTTTCCAAAAAGAAAAAGAGCATTACTGACAGATTCAATTTATGGGAATATTGTCAAAGTTTAACGAAAGAAAATCCCCTAAAATGTGCCAGGTGATCCCTGATAGCTTACCTGTCACATGGTAGAGCAGAGGTATTCTTGCACCCTCTACCAGGCTCAAGTAGGATTCTTCGATTGGGAAATTATGCCTGGCATGCCTTCGATGCTGTTGTGTTACATCCTAACCGGCATTTATCATCTCAGAACTGTTTTAGCATTAGAGAGTGGGATGTGCAGGTTTGGTGGGTGCAGGGAGCCACATTTTGTGAAGTATTCATTTCCCAGACTGACATGGGGAACCAAAGGGCAGGGAGTTTCCCCTTCCAGCCCTATCCAGTCATTAGACTTCTTTCAACTAGCCATGCACATAGATGGGTCATGCTTCACCCCCTCCCTCCCCCTCTTTGCACACACCATTGGCTGGTTCAGGATAGAAAGTTACTTTACAAATTGTAGCTGTCTTGGGGAATACAAATGGATCTTGCTTCAGTTTAGGACTGGGACAGAACTGAGACTCACACTTGCAGTACCATGGTATTTCAAGTTCATGACAAGATGTGTGGTAGTTACTATAGAGTACATAAAGAGTGTGCGAATGGTGCATGTAGTAGCTACACTGTGTAATTGTAGCTATAGGGTGTGTTGTACTACAAAAATGGCAGTGAAACATGAAAAAAAGGAAGCATAGAAAAACCATGCAAAATGTCAATATTAGGAAGATTGACACTTAAAGGGGATAGCTCCTTCTTTATTCATATTTTCATTCTACGTCTCCCTACAGAAACAACTGGAGCAAATCAGTCAATTTCCAATGTGCGCTGCATGCAACTTATTGATGTTTTGAACTGTACTAAATAACATTATGCTGTGGTAAAGTTCAAAGGGTATACAGATGTGCGTGCAAGTCTGCAGCTCAAAACGGTGAATCTGCCCTCAATAGATCAATGAAGTATACTGGTTTTTTTACATTTTCCAGTGAATCTGTCCTTAAAAGTGCATGCATCCTTAAAGCTGGAATATGAGTAGCCCAGGTATTTTGAGGGAACTAGGCAGGTACGTGACACAGTGAAAAATAGCAAATGATGTTCTGTTAATTCCAAAACAGCTGTAGCTTAATAATCATTTGCTGTATAAAGAAATTTTGTGGTCACTAGTAAGACATTACAATGTCCTGTTATCACATTGTGCTTTGGTTAAAAAGAAATGATTTATTATTGTGCTTAATATGGTGTTATTTCGTTATTTTGCTAAAGAAATGATTTATTATTGTGCTTAATATGGTGTTATTTTGTTATTTTGCTAAAGAAATGATTTATTATTGTGATTAATATGGTGTTATTTTGTTATTTTGCTTTTTCTTTCACTCTTAGAGCTTGAAGATGATGAAAATTTGAGGAAATCTATCCAGATTGACCCAGGTCAACATCAAATAGGTGTCAGAAGCCTTGGTGTCTCATTGGATCATTAGCATTGGTGAGTCAAAGTGCAGCGATGAAAACTTGAAACTACGCTGTCGCACTGTAAAGTCCCCTCCACACTATGCGACTGAAAAATGCAACACAATTCCTCGTGATGAGATTATTCAGACGCGTCACAAAGTGTGGAAAGTTTTACAGCTAGTTGCGAACAGCCTCGCAACTCTCATGCGACCAAAAACACTCGGTCGCATATCAGACAAAGTCGCGACCGTTTAAAATAATGGAGTTCTGGAATGAAGTCGGTGAAGATGTACGCCCAGATCGAAATATGTACGTGGAGAACGTATCCTTGGACCTTGTCTCTTTGACATAAAGATATAACGATTATAGATAACCCAAACTCTTTCATAGGAAGATAAGTTAATTCCTCTTTTCATTGAGTGTATCTGTTGAAAATTCCGTTCGGCAAGTGAACATTGCACATGCATGCAATATGTGTGCAGTCATTGTATAGTAGAGCTCCTGCACAGGATAATCACAGGCGGCTTACTCCAAACTGCACCACCAATGCTTGTGAATTTCCTTCTGCGACTATAGTTTGTCCTAAGTTGGTCACTGCGAAGCAGTAAGTTGTGCTGCTTAGTGTGGAGGGGGCTTAAGGAATATAATTTTTTTTAACAGCATGCATCAGCAGGTCTGGAAATTAGAGATAAAAAAGCAGGCATTTTTTCATTGTTATTACAGGCTTAAAAAGGAGTACTTGTATAGGACCAGAATTATGTTTTAATGCTTTCAAATAACTCGGTTTATCAATTTAGAAATTTTCCCTTTGCATTGCATCAAGAATGGTGCGGGGGAGGGGCTGTCATGGTGCATTTGTGATTCATACAGACCTAATAGATAGACAGCTGGACGACTTTATTTTCAGAATCTGAATGATATTTAAATTACTCACCGACCAGCATGTCATAGGCATAAACAAGTAGGAGAACCTTAGCAAGTACAGGGTTTATTCACTGTGTGAAGAATGCCCTCTGGATTTGGCAAACAGTGGCAAACTTGGCTGCAGAACCCAGACAGTGGCTTTAACATGTTGAGATTATGGATCTATCTGTAGTAGTTTCATGGAATAAATAAAACGTGTGGTTTACTCTGTCAGCTGTTTAGGGAGGAGATTTGGATGAGCTTACCAAGTGGCTTTATGTCATCAGTCTGGCTACTGTTTGTTGATGTAAGCAAGAGATGTCTTACATATGTGATATTTAAATAAAAGACTCCTGGTAGTTTTCAATTCCTTGTTGCAGCAGGTGGAATCCAGTTGGGCACATGCATTGTGTTTTCTGTGGTGGGTGGGAACGCTTACTTGGTTTGGGGGATTGCTGAAAGGGACAGTTTCCTATTAGGTTTGAACTGACATTATAATCAAGGGTCTTGCTAGTTTTGTCATCCACCAAGAGCACAGTCATTTTTTTATGCAATAAAGCTTCCTGTGCTGTTTCATCTACAAATCCTTGCACCAGCACAAGACAGATAGTCTAGTGCTATCGACCAAAGTACATTTGCTGTCTGCTTTTTTATGATTTTTGTTCTAGCCTTTCAAATGCACTCAGAGCAATGTTAGGTCAAACCCGCTTCAGTACCCACTTTCACAAGCTTCTGTAATCATCAGGAATTAAATAACTCTTTCTCTTGTCACCAGTACCCTCATTCCCACATTAATTTTCCTAGCTAGTGCTTTTCCTGTTCATAGCTCCAGCATGAATCTCAAAAAATGGCGTGAAAGGTTGCCGCAAAACACCTTTCCAGTACTTTATTTCTATTTCAAAAGGAAACTCAATTTCCAAATTGCATTGAAAGTGGATCTTGCTCTACACCCACTCAGTCCTCAGTCTTGTAGAACAATTGCAGTTAATTGCTGCATACTTAATTAAGACAATAAGGAAGACACAACCCAATTGTGTTGGTGGGGGGATGTTTTTAGTTGATACAAAAGTTTGTTACATGATCGATACCCTCCTAAAGGAAACAGAATAGTCTGAGTGTTAAACTGCAGTCTGTGAAAAGAAATCTCAGTGTGTGAATGGAAACTACAGACTGTATTACCTTTAGTGTGTAATTGAACGCATGGAGCATTTTGCTATTGTAATCGTTAAATTGTCTGTGAGAGGTGGTACATCAATTCCAGTTTCATCCCACGACTTTTGTTGCTGCAAATGTTACATCCCTTTGACGTAAGAAAGAGATTAGTTGTTCCTTTCTAAATTCTTCCTTATTATTTTAAACTGAAACAATAAATACAACTTGTGGTACAAAAGATTAGAGTAGGAGGAGGGTGCTTTGGGGGCAGGGCAAGTCGAGGTATTAGGACAGAGAGAGAGGTTGATGGGATAGAATGGGGGGTAAGGATACTGAAATTGGAGGGAAGAGGAATGAGAGGGAGAAAGGAAAGGAAGGAAAGAGGAATGTCAGTAATATACATTTCATGTTACTAGAAATATATTACCAGCTAAGTCGCTCCTGCGGTCAATGTTCAGACATCATGTTGAAAAAAAGCCAGAAGTGATAATTTTGTTGAATGTCATGTATATTTGAGAAATTGTAGTGTTTTATAGCCTTGAAATTGATCTTTGACACCATCATTTATAAAAGACACAATTCCAGCCATGACTAAGCTAAGCATAATGTAATAAATCTGTACACTGTCAGTTTCCGTCAGATAGATAGTGTAATAATCTGTGCACTTTTAGTGAGTCAGGTATCCCCCCCTCTATCGAATCTTTCTTGATTGTGAATCCTTCAGGAACAAGAATTGAACTTGCAGGCAAGTAAATCAAAGCCCATTGAGACTATGGACATGTATGCTGCACCTGATTGCAGATCCGTCCAGTAACACCCGGTCGCAGGGTCCAGTCCCACCAACCTTTTCAGTAGATGAAAAAACTAAATCGCTCTTCTTCCTACGAGAATGAACACCCTAATGAATGAAATTTCTTCGGATAGAAACGTGGCATAGATGTCATTAACTAGATTGGTATCAAATGGAAGAAAATGATGGAAGATTAACAAAAAAGACAATTTCTTCAAACAACACGTCCTATGTTATATGTTCTGTGATTTTCAAGAAGGGAGTGGCCACCCACAACTAGCATATCAGGTCTGTTTGAAGCAATCCCTGGGAGGTTTTGAGGGAGGGAGAAATTAGTGGTGCCGCATAATGACAGTTTTTGCTGCAATTTTAATGTCAGTAGTCTGTTGTCAACTTTTATTGGAGGCTGATTGGAGCTTTTGTGAGTCCCAGACTTAATTTTAGTGGGCAGATCATGATGTCAAGAGGGTGGAAATTTGTACTCGGGGGCTGACCACCTGCCCTAAAAACCTCCTGTTGAGACTGTGGAGTATTCAAACTAGGTCACCAGCAGAGTTGTTTGATTTAAATCCAGCTGATCAAAATTGCAATTACAATCGTGATTTTAATTGAAAAAAATCATGACGTAAATTGGTGTGATTTCAAATCAATTTGTTTGATTTAAATAACTGATTTAAATCATTTTTTTTTGTTATAGAATAAAGAAAACTACGAAACCTTATTACCAGAACTTTGCTGAAATTTTCAGTGTTATAATCTCTCCTTATCTCCATCATTGTATATTTATGAGTAGCCTATCATGCTACCATGCATATATTAGACAGTGTTTGCGCTAAGGCACAGGATTGCATCAATCCTGCATTAGTCTCCTGAAACTTGCACAAAGGTAAATCTTTGCTATATACAGGGAAATCTTGCACACTTTTACACAACTGAGGTGGTAGCTACAATGATAAATGCACACAAAATTAATTGCAATAGAATCTTTACCAAGTGACAATTACCTCCTTAATTTTGAAAATCCCATTTTCAAAGGGCATTTCCCCTCCCAGGTTCAATTCTTCAGCGTGAACAACACTGATGCTCACGAGTGCTACTAACACCAAGGGGCTAACTTCATAAATGGCATCTTCTGCATTTCCTTTTTAGATCAAATCGTGCAGTACCCTGTATATGATGTCTTATTTCTTAATAGACTTCGTCACCAGCCGTCAAAGTCTAAAAATCTTGTGAAAAGCATCTTCAGAGGATCCCTTGGGTGAAGAGCTTATTCCTGATTGTTTCTTCATAGACGTGATCACCAGAGGTCAAAGCCTAAAAGCCTCGTAAACACACTATCCCCAGAAGTTTGTCTTTGTTGTAGAGCTGATTGCTTCTTACTTTGAATAGCTGACCACCAGAGGTTCAAGTCTAAATCCCATATGAGCAGAATGTCTTACGAGGATGTGCCTTTGGTGATCATAGCTGATCCCCTCTTTCTCAGTAGCGGTAGTTAGTCACCAGAATTCAAAGTGGATAGCCAATTTCTGTTTGATATCCCCTGCAGAGATGTTGAGTCTCATGGCCACGGCGTGTGTCACACACCTCAAAGTCAAAACTTACGCTCACATCCTCAGCTAACACAATCTCACGCTTTCACAGCTGTGGTCGGAGGGAAATGTAGAAGTAGAACCAGATTTTGCCTGAAATTCCAAATGTGAATTCCAGACTTACACCCCAACTCTACTGCATGCGTTGCACCGACCTGGACATAGGTAACTGTAAATTTTGGTCGCTATGTGGTTGCTATATATATCAATGTACTCTCGCATGTACACCAGTACCGTGCAGTACATGTGCTGCATGTTCTGAACCCTGGTGGACATGCTGATCTCTACATCAACTGGATCGGCGGAAAAGATCGTCACTATGGTGCCATGTGAAACTTATTATTTCGAGTGGACAAACATGGCCGAAAACGCACTTCGGTGGCTACACTGGAGGCTGGCTAAGTTTTGAGCAACAACGAGCAACCACTCCAGTTAATACAGAGATCGGTTCTTGACACTCCTAAACTCTAACACATTGCCATCTTTGCCAGTTGCCCTGTAACAGATGTATCTTGCTTATATTAAACAAATCACCTGCAAACCACGATTTAAGTCTGCATTCTAGTATATATGGCTGGAATAATTGTCAAGGACCATGAAAGCAATTAATGTAACGTTGGTTTTGTTGCCCTTCTAAATGCAAGTGATCTTTCCAAAGCCAGTATGTTCATCAACTTTAGCAGAAGAGGGTACCAAAGAAGTCTCAGATTGCACCGGAGAGCCTCTGGGAGCTGAGAGCCTACAGGACCCTGAGGCAGACCCTGGACCCCTGGCGAAAAGGCTTCGCTCTCGTCACATCCCACTCCCAGTCGCTCACTCGGCACTGTGGCATCTCTGTCTCTGGATGATCAAATTTCACTTTTGGATATTTGCAATTTATTGTTTGTGAAAGTGGTATACGCAATGATGTCACCATGCCACCATGCATGCTTTCAATACTACTAATTCTTCAGACTTCAAACTTAGAATAAAACAGTAAGCCACACTATCAAAAAAAGCAAAGTGTATCCCAGGAGCCCATCGAATGTCGATGACCTGTAATAAACATGGTCAAATAGTGCTTTATTACTTTTTTATTGTAACTTTTTCAAGTCCAGACTTAATCACTCTCTAGAAAAATCAGTATGAAGCAGTCAAATGATCCAAATTGTTCAGAAATTTTTGTCCCCCCTTTCTGTTTTTAGGACTTTCACTCTCATAGATCCCTTGACTCCATGTTTGTTTGCTTTCATCAATTTATTGTCCTCCATCCATTTTTAAACTCCATGCCACATTCCATCAAGGGAGGTACTTTATCATTTGGAATTTTTTTTTTATTTTATGAGAGGTCAGAGATCATGAGAAAATCTCATTTTGATCTAACACCTTCCATGGACAATAAGCTGAGCCAAAACTGACCACTCTACCTCCGCTGCTTCAGTCCCAATTTCGGGAGTGGGAAGAAAATGTGGTGATTGTTTATAGTGAGTTGGTTTATTTTTGCACAGATTGAAAGTCATCTGGAACACACGCCTGAAAAAGAAAGTATTTCTTTTCATGTAATCCTTACCACCCAATTATTTTTGAAGCTGAACATAAATATAGACCCAGAACAAGTCATACCAGTGAATTGCAGATGTCTGCACCAGCATTTCTGACAAAATATTGGCAGCTGCAGAAGTAAAGTATTTTTTTTTATCCATGAAGTAAGTTTGATTCATTGGGGTAAGCCCATACTAAAAACTTGACTATTTGGACTCACAAATGTAATGCTGTACAATGTTAGCTTCCACAGTCTGTTTGAGTGCTCCTTTGATATGGTCATGTCCCAGTGAGCTACAGTCTTGGATAAAATTGTTGAGACATTTTGCCGTATGTTGCAAATATAAAACTGAATTTTAGGTGAGGGGATAACATGAAACCCCGTGCCCCTTTTCCAGTGTTGCGCTATAGGATTGAATGTACCCTTTGAACAGTAATCCTGTAGCCAACATTGAACAGGGGAGCGGGGTGTCTCAAAGTATTTGTTCAAGATTGTAGCTTCGAGACAAATCAAAAGATTCTCATCTTTTCACAGGTGTAGTTTAAATAATGTAACTTACCCACCCACTAAACCACAAATTGAATCTGTGTATATATTTATTCATATGATTTGTGTCACCTATTTTACTTGTTTACCCTTTTGGTTTCTCTTTTGTTGTCTTTTTGACATGCCTGTCTTTCTTCCCAAACAATGAGCTAATAATTACAGCTTGTTATTATAAAACACTGTTAATTATATTGCCAATGACAAGTTTAACCCAACCAGATTTCCTCCTTTGCGAAGTTGTAAACTTGCAGCCCACTTTCTTTTTTGAAAAGTCATGACATACAAAGATTTGCTTTCAGAAAGTTTGATGGGCTTGCTATTTCAGTGATTCTTGTGGGACTGATAGCTGTCTTTCTCAGAGCTATAAAAACTGCATCTTTTTTTTTTCTTTCGTTTAGTTTTCTTACGTTCTTTTGACATTTCAAGATTTATAGATAATTAAACAGGATGACAATCCTCTCTTACATTCTAAACCATAAATGAAATATGTAATCTATGATAACAATTAACCTTCATCACCACAATGTTCCCTCAGACCTATTGTTGTGGATACCTGCAAGATTCTTATAAAAAAAAAACTTTTTATGGTTTTTGTGAAAATTATTTACACCCTATACCCATACTACATGCAGTAAGTGTACAATTTAACAGCAAGTGCTTAGTGTTTACCAGTTGTGGGGGCCTTTCCCCAGAGAACAGATCTCATGAGAAGGATATTCTTTTTTCTTTTCAATTCTTTTTTTTACTTTTCAGCGTGATTATGAGTTACCCTCTCCACCCCCTCAAATATGGGCCAATCCTTAACAGGTGTGGAAAAAAAAATCACAGTTACCTGATTGGTATGTCTAAAGACAGATGCAGGTATTTCATGGAAAGCGTCAGCCAACAATTTTCAATATTATCTATGACATCATGATGAGGGTCCCCAAACTTTGAATGTGGCAGTTGCAAACTGCCGTTAGCACATCAGGCAGCTTTCCAAGAGTTGTGAACAATCTTAACCGCTTGGAATTTTTGTGACACACTTTGGAAATTGTAAGATATCTGTGAAAACCTTGTGAGCTGTATGAGACCACAAATGTGTGATTGTTATGCATGTTTCACATTTATGTTTTCAAGTATCCCTTGAGAATTCTGCTTCATTTTAATGAGACAAGTAGTCCAATGACCTTATAGTCTAGAGAGAGAGAGCATGAAAAGCATTGTGCTTGTATTGCTGAGGCAAGGCAACAGGGATCCTTCCCTAGCACATGTGTAGAAGTTTGTTCTTTCAGGGGACTTCGTACCTGTTGTAGAGCTTTCATGGTTCACTAATAGTGACGTACGTCTGACACTGCTTCACAGGACAAAATATAACAAAATATGAAGTTTGGAAATGAAGTAAAGTCAATAAAAGACAAATGCAAAAATGAGATGTCTGTGGAGCATACATGTTATAAAGCTGCTTCCAGGAAGGATAAGATCACAAATCTATCCTAAAGCTTTCCTCATTGTTGGCTTGATGGGCATAATTGCGTCAGGCTCTGAGTTCTTTGTGAATTTGAATACGGCTTCTTCTTTTTTTTTTTTT
>VJOZ01058153.1:0-10970 GCA_009801055.1 Stichopus horrens
TTTGATCGTGCTCAAAGTGCATTCAAAATAAATTCTGACACCACACCCTCTAAGCATGGGTTTGCCCTTGATCACAAACAAGGGTTGTTTTATACTCCGGATCTAACATACTAGGGGTCAGTATTTCCAGGGGTCACAATGCCACAATGCTCACACTAATTTAAACACATGCCAGGTTCCATCCTTTGGAATAATGACCCCTGAACAACAAACCTCATGTATAATGACCCTATGTTTCATGCAGAAAACCAACCCTTTGGAATAATGACCTTTTGGAAAGATGACCTTCAAAGAAATGCTCTCCCCCTACATTCAATTCGGAATAACAACAATTCGGATTAGCAACCCTTTGGAAAAATGAACCAAGGGTACTTCCGGTGCGGAAAATGACCCTTCAGAATAATGGTCCTCAAGGGGGGGGCTATTCCAGATGGGTTATTGCAGGTTTCAGGGCAGTTTGAAAGGTTAGGAGTCATGGTCATCACAGCAATGGAAGACAATGCACCAGAGAGGAGGAGCTTCTAGCAGCTCACTCTTTTGTGACAGTGGACAAAATTTTTGATAAAAAAGACGTTTCTTGAAGATCATAATTAGTATGGAGATGAGTCAGTATTTATTTCGATAACAAGTAGAGCTTGGTGAAGGGGAGATCGAGGTGCGATAGCAGAGAATGATAGGCACATTATGAGCGTGTAGAATGAAGATTGGTGAACTGAATGGTTTTACACTTTGCAAAAATTAAGTTTCATGCCGTGATATCAGTGGCCCACTACTTAGTCTGTTGATGGGCAACATAATCATATTGGGTTCTTTCTGTCTTTGTGCACACATGTGACACCCTGGTATGTTTCCATGTCTAGTGCATACCTACATAAACAATGTCCAGTAAACACTCAAAGTAGGAGTCTATGTTGCTGGTTCAGGGATCTTCCAGCTTTGGTGAAAGGAGCATCTACAATTGTTTCATGCAACCTTGACAATTTTCCCCTTGTTTCTATTCCAGAAAAATATATTGTGCACTGTAACCATTGTGTTACCCTAGTTGTACTACATTATCTATAGTGTTTAAGTCAAGAGCACTCACAGTTATTGTATGCACCCACAGAAGCTTAACGAGCATACCAGCATATTAGAAAGGGCGGCCTAGCTACAGATGTTTTAAAATAGACCTGTCTCCTACATGAACTGGAAGTGAGGACAAGGATATTGCTAACAATGATGCTCAGTAGAAATGGCCCTGAAATAGCCTTTACAAACAATAAGGAAATACCTGTACTGTGCTATCTCCTTTTACAATGCAACATGACACAAAAAAAGTGAGATTTTATGTGCTGTCTCATACTTCAGTCTAGCCTTGCCTTCCAAATGTAACTATCCTGATTTTCCCCTTCAAGTAACCTTTCAACATTATCAAATCAAAACTTAATGTTGGTTTACATGAAAAGCATCTCTTTGGTTGAGGAGAGACTCAAGAACACAACATCTTGTTTCCCATCTTCAGTTTGTGAAACTACTTGCATTTTGTTTTTTCCATAAATAAACAACCTCACTCCTTGTTTCACTTTTTAAAGCAGCATAACAATTTTTCCTTCATGGATGAGGTGAAAGTAATTGCATTGAAGCGCAAAGTGTGAAAGGGTATGAGTCACACTGAAGAAACAAAGATTTGAAAGGAGGCAGGATAAGCGGTGACCATGTTCAACTGCAGCATGGTGTTTCCATTATCAATACCTCGGTCACTGGAGAGATATTATCTCCAGAATGGTGTTTGTATTTCCAAGAGGTACATCTTCAATCACAGAAATACTAGCAAGTAGCAATGCATGTTATCATATGGCTGCGTTGAAAATAGGTAATGCAAAGGGTCTCAGTGAGATTATGGCAAATCAATCATACACTTATACAGTACAACACTGCAGCCATTAGCCAACTGTGATTATTCAATTCATCTAGAATCTCTTTCAGATAATTCCTTTCATAAAATAACCAAGCTTCACCTGGTCTGGTTATTAATGAACGACCTCTCTCACCTGTCTCAACGCAACAAATGCACTCCCATCTACTGTACCCTGCCAAGGGTAGTGGTAACCTTTAACACCACCTCTGGCAGCAACCAGTCTAATACCAGACCAGCAACTCCTTCCCAAAGGCTGTGTTAAAGGTTACCACCAACATTGGAAAACCCTGCAAACCTTCTGAAAATGGTTTGCAGGAAATCTGCGACGCTTGCAGGAAATGATTCACATTTAAGACACATTCTTTTCTTTTTGTTTTAGCAAAAAAAAAAGGGGGAAACGGGGAAATCTTCAGAGATATAAAATAAAGGTGGGAGAACAATGAAAATGTAGGGGGAAAAGTGTTGAAAAAAAGCTCCTTTGATTGTTATTCCTTACAGTGCTCTCGTACGCAAGCAGAGCAGGTTGTCTCTGTGTCTAACCATGGAGTGAGGTCTATTCACAGCCACCACGCAAGTTACCAGAAATTATCACCTATTTAGGTACGCTTCAGTCGCCCTACATACCCTCTGACCCCATGCACAACAGATGACTTGCTCAGTGCTCATGCACAAAATCTTCATTGGTTCATCTCCGTCTGAAACCCCCTAAGGCGGGTCCCTGACCAGACACTGATTTGTCCGCAGGGTTCGCAGGTTCGTGATAGGGCTACACAAATGTCAGCGGGAAATTGGTAGACTTTCTATCGTGTTATCGGGAAATTTAGCAAGGTTTTCCAGCCCTCGTTACCAATACTTTTAGCATGGTAGAGAGGAGTGCATTTGTTGTGTTGTGGCATGTAAGTGGGGAGTAAAGTAACTGAGTGATCACATTTCAAAGTAACTTCATACAGCAGTCGCTTTAAAGGAAAGGTAAGAAATACCATACACCCAGATCAAATTTTATGGAAATCCTTTTACAGTCATTCCAGTATGATCTGCCCTATTTTACAACTTGTTTGTGTATCTACCAACACTAGCACCTCTTACTTTTCACCCCAGTGAAGGGAAACAGAAATCAACCATCCACACTGTTTATTTTGAAAAGAGCCCCACAAAGTTTACATCATGTAATTTTCAAATGTCCCAAAATAGAAATGAGCCCAATATCAAATTTGTTTACATTTTGACATACACACCAGGAAGTTGCTCCACCTGGAGCTGTGTGCATCCTGTTATTACTACATTACATCAATATAGAAGCATGAAAACAAGAACATCCTTAATTACAAGTCATAAGCAGTTTTGTGTAGATCACAAAAAAAATTAATATTCTCTTACTGAACCTTTTTTCAGCAAATTGCATACTCAGGCCCTGTGCAAAGAAAGGGGTCAAAAGCAAATGTACACAGGCCTGGAATTTCTAAGGCTCAACACAAAAACAGTAGAGAATACTTAGCACAGAGATGGCTACTTGCTAGAAACTGTTCTGAAAGCACATTTATGCAAGATAAGGGAAATTACCGGATTAAGTATGACTTATCTCAAGAAATCGATAGGATTGATGCTGAATAGCACGAAACGCCACGTTTGAAACCCAAGGATGGCAGAATGGGTAAGAAGGTGTTTAATGGCTTTTAGTTGACTGCACTAGAAGCAGTGGCACTAAAAGTTTACCAACACTTTTGGCATGGCAGAAACGAGTGAAGTTAATATGTTGAGACAGGTATGCAAGCAGTGAGAACTACTGGCAAATTAAAGTCTCCCAAAACCTGTGAAAACCAAGTGGTGAACAGTAAAACAGCCGTATGAGACAGTAAGTAGAGAATGATGTGGTCTGACAAAAGCTGACGAGTTTTACAGAATACAAGTCATCCCTCTAACGATATTTCATTTTCTTTTTTCTGTCGACAAATTAGGTGGAAATGCGTGGAAATGCGTGTAACTAAGTTCTGCACCCCGGGAATCTGAAAACTTTGTACAAATGCACTGAATGCATTCTGCACACTGAGTGTAGTAGTTCCACACTAATACTGAGGTCTTCAGACTTCACATGATCTTCAGAAGTTCACTTGGCATTTCAGTTCACATGGAGACTAGGTTGAGTCCATTAAACGAAACTAGAGAGTACACAATACTTGATTTACAAGAAGACTTTGAGTTCACATAGACTTGAGTAATCGCAGAGACTAGGCTATTAAAGGTGCTTGCATTCACAAGGGACTTCAGTTCACAAGAGAGTTCACAATGGAGACTTAAGTTCACGAAGAGACCTGAGTACAAGAAAGCTGGCTTCAAAAAATGTTAGTTCACATGGTGACTTGAGTGAACGCAACAAGAATGAGACTGTGCAAGGTTGACGATCTTCCTAATCTGAAAGCTGGTAATACTGGGGTCAGATCCAAAGATATTGATCCCCTTGCCACAGAAGATCTAACGTTTCTGACCTAGAGAGGGTAATCGTAGTTTGAGGCATGAACATGAGCAAAGAGATCTGAACTGATGGCTATTCACTTAACACAAATTCCATCATCTTTGACTTAAGTATGAGATACATTTCACACTGTACTTACAAATGCAAGCCTGTGCAGAGAGGGACATAGACACAGCCTCTGAAGGCACCAAATATGTGTGTAATTCACATGTTCATAGTGGAGAGGGTATAATTTATTTTTTAGAGGATATCCCAGTAATTATGACCTCACAATGAAAAAAAAACCTAGTGAACTGGAATGCTTTCACTATGAGCCGATCGGTGGATGTGGGTCTCAAGTAAGAATAAACTCACTGATAACCACCCTTACATTTTGACACATTTTTCTTCTGGTTTTGCACCATTGTAAATAAAGTGGACAGCTCCACAGTGGTATCCAGAATGGTACTGTTACAAGTGCAGCTCTGCACTTCACACAATGCAGACTGTATTGTAATGTAGATTGTACTGTAATGTAGACTGTATTGCAAATGTAGATTGTACTGTAATGTAGATTGAAATGTACAGTACAGTACTAAAACATGAACAAACACATGAGTTTAAAAAAATTAAACACCCTGGGAGACACCTGGTATTATCTTCGATCCCCCGTGCTAAAAGTCCCAAAACAATAGCTAAGGTTCTACCCTAGCACATTAAAACATGTACCCAGTGTTAAACATTGCAGAATTCCTACATGTACAGTAGGTTACATCCATTAAACCACCCAGAGACCAGTGATGACAGTGGATGAATCTTCAATACTGTTGCTCATGACTTGCATTTATGTGGAAACATTGCCCCAAGTTGCTCAGTGCACAGAAATGAAAGCTTATCTATAGATCTACTTGAGGATGTTTAAAACGCGACCCAGATAGGGCTAAAGTGAAAAGTGATCATGTCTGTGGGTGCACTGAAATGCAGTCTTTGACCTAGATCACGTCTGCATCTAGACTAATAGATCACTGTCAATGAGCATAGTTTTTAACAACATTTTAGCACTGTGTTGAGCACTGCATATCGGGTTACTGTATTCAGTACTGCTCTAGACTATGGAGGGGGACTGTGCGACCTTTACTTGACAGCCCAACGAGATGTTGAGGTAAACATGGAGACAATTCACTTACTAGGAGATGAAGTCGTATATCAAGTGCAGCACAAAAACATTGGAAAGGTATTTTGCAGTTGTTAAATGCACAGCTGTGGCCATATTTGGAATATGTAAAGTGCCTTGGCACAAGTGCTGTAAAACTTTAAACAATACGTGACAATTACCCACAGCTCAATTATTTTCAGACTGCATAAAATCTCTTCACACCCCTCCACACCCCTTACCTACCCCTTAGCTACTCTCTCACTAACCAGCTGAAGCTATAGATGTAACACACATTATGTATATACATATTAGGAACTCATTTTCTGTTCTTCAGGAGAAGCTATTGCTGACATCACTAGGAGTATACATTGACAGGATTGTAAGTGCTTAATAAACACAATGACTTTTGTCTACTTTTGGCCAAATATGCTAGTTTACACAACCTGGTAAACGTAGGAAGGAACAGATAAAAATGCTGTATGCCATCTCGGCCTTTTAAAAATTTGTGAATACTGAGCTACAAAAAATGCTCATAGTTTGCAAAATCAATAGGTCCATGGGCCAAATTTACTTAGCACTAAAATTCCATTTCAAAGTCCACAGCATTGATCTCCTCCAACGATTTAAATTGATATTCCCAGGCACCTACTGACCATGTGCCATTTAGGCGAAGACTGCAATGACATCTCCCAAGGGACACAATGTCACCAGGCATCGTGTCATCTGACAGCTCCATGAAGATCTGTTTGTGTATGCAAACTTGGTTGTACAAAACATTTGCAGGGAAGTCCATGACTGTGAAACTGATTGGCACTCTGTGGGACGTCCAGGTAGTACCCTCCGAAATATGTGGATACGAAGCTTTATAAACCAAAGATTCTTTCCCCCAACAAAGTACAGCTTAAGAATCTAGATGAGGCAGGCTGGTAAGACTATTTTCAGAACTAGCTCTCGAACTTCGGAAAGCAATTATTGCATTTCATATTTAATGTGCAGAGATGTTTGATGGGTTAATGGCTTGACCACACGTACAGTACAGCTCACATGTACACAATCTAGTACAAACTATGAACCAGTTTTGTTTTTCGACCATGCGACTGAAACAAATTTGTTAACCCTGCATCACTATGTGAGAAATGCGCAGTAGAAGCAGTGTGAAAAACCCTGCATTCTCTAACTTGCACACTAATCACTGATGACTAACAAACAGGCTACAAAACCAAGGTCAATACAGTTTCAGTTATCTTTTGCGGTTTACAAACTATATTCTTGTTGTAATCTATTGAGGTCACAAACTATATTCTTAATTTGCCAGAGGTACTACTGCTTACCACCTTCTCTTCCAAAGGTAACTATGTCTTGTTGCTCTTCCTCTGCTGCTTTGAGGGCTTTGTAGTCTACATTCATGACCTGATCTGTCTTTTGATCATCTTCAAGCCCCATCTCTGTATCAACTGGATCAACAATGGCATCCCCTCCGACGGTACCCTTGGCCGATGCCCCGAATGTCACCTCTCCTTCCACGCAGCCATTTTCCAGGTCATTGCTCACATGCAAGTCTAGAAGAGCATTCCCTGGTGCCTCGATGGGATCAACATTGTCTAGACCTCCAGTTTCAGTTATGTCAAACTCTCTCCCTACATTAAAATCCTCCTCTGTGTTTAGAGGTTCTGGCGTGGAGTGGTCCTGTAAGTAATCAGCATTCACTATGCAATCCTCGGCTTCCTTTTCAAACTCCATTTTACGACCCGGACAGATGTGCCTGCCTCGCAAAATATGGCGAAACTGAACCTAGCAGTGAGTGCAACGTTAGAAGGAGCGATATACCTCTGTGATTCTGAACATGAGTGGCGTGGTGTGGAGCTATGAACACAATGCCAAGTTTATCTAAACTCTTCCGCATCTGAAGTTCCTGAAACTGAGACATTCGAATAGCCTGCGAACAATGACTTGTCAGACAGACAAACCTGGTACCAAAACAAAGCACCAAACTGGATTGGGTGTATTCCTCAGATGTTTTCCTTCCTGAATGATCGGAAATGAGTCTCAATCGCTCCACCACAGAGAGATGACCTGAACGTCACAACAAGCTCAGGGGAATTTTTCGCCAGTTTTTGTTTCTGGATCAAAGCCCTGATGACTTTTTTTCCACTGTCTCCTTTCAGTCCTTTGTAACAATTTCTTACCAATAAAACCTTCAGAAACCAGTACTTCAGAGACATGTCATACTTGACAGCTCTTTGTCTAAAAGGATTTACAAGGTTTCCTTTTTGCAGAAAGCTTCAATACCATCTGGAATCTCAGATGGGAGAAAACAGGAAGGGCTGCTGTGGATGGAGGTTGTGCGGGAAGCTAGTAGACAAACTGTCTACGTGTGATTGAGCATCCCAAATCAGGACCAGATGCTGGAACAGACATGACTCAAGAAGTTACAAAAACTTACCTTTAACTCTGGTTATATGGCGCATGTACACATAACCACAACAATATTATGGAGATAGCCATAGGTAGAAAAGGAGAAGTGAACTTTGAACTTGCACCTTACAAAAACAAAAAATATTTTACATAGTTTATCAAAAGTTACAATTTATCATGTAGTTTCCACATCTATAAAAGGTTGTAAATCACAGAAACTGAAAGAAAAAAAAAATAATGGCAGCATTTATTATTGTAAGACTAAGTTCTTCTTCAGTTTCTGCCCATAGTTTTGGCATTTCAAGTGACAAGCTCACCTATCCTCATACAAGCACTGGCCACACACTTTATGCAGTACCTTTTAATTGATAATTAACCTTTGGCAATCAAGGCCCTTTAACTAGACTCTGATTTACTGTACGTAATGCACATTGACAGATACAGCACACTAGATACATTTTCAATGGTTGCGATTGACTAATGGATCGGCAGTCTCTCTTTTAACATTGTCTGTAATAACTGGAACATAGTTTCATAACTTTACGTCTGATCCTGAGAACCACTCAGCTGTGCGAATGCTGTTTTCTGGTAACTTCAACATGTATACCTTTCATGGGTGTGCTCGACTTTCCTTATCCCCAAAATTGGTATGTACTTTCTTGCTTGAGGTCAGAGACAAACTGATCGTCTCATGAACTGAATGAACATGATCGCAGGCGTGCACACTGTGTACAGGTAGGTTCCACATACTGCGTGTATGTTACCTGCGTGCACGAGACAACTGTTAGTGACAGATCCGTCGATTTTAGAGAATTTGATGGTGAACTAAAATGCAGAAGTGATGCAATAAATTCTGAGGGCGCTCTATTCATGAGAGATGAGGAGGCAATCCGGCTCCTTTAAACTGTGCCCTATTCATCCCTTTCCATCAGTCCACTAGTATAGTTTTAAAAACATTTGACAAATAATTTTCAAATGTATTTCAAACTCTACGGTAAGTTTCCCTCTGAAAGTATTTATATTTTAAGGATTAGTTTTCCAAACTGTGAAGCCTCTCTAAAAGTTCACGAAGTGCTAACCCATTGATAATATGATGAAGCTTTCTTTTGAAAGAAAAAATAAAATACTATAGGAAAGGAAGAGAGGAATGTTGTTTTAAAATGGATATCCTCCTTCCAAAGGACAGTGCACTGTCAAGTGTTCAATGGTTCATACACACAGAAACATAACATCACCACACTATCGTTCTTTGGTGTGAGAAACTACAGTGGAACCGGTTATCCGGTGTTGTGCTAGTTTGCAAATCACTACTGCAACGTGATCCGATGTTTTCATCCAGATTCCGCCCAAAATGAGGCGTGAAATGAAACCACTGTATATACTTTCCATTTTATATGCCTCATACAGCCTATTTTAGAGAATCACAACTATTAGAGTATCAAGATACTATGTGAACATACTGTAAGAACAGTAAGCCATGGTGCAATAGCTGGATAAGGGTCAGGTACAGTACGTGAGGAGTGAAGTACATTTGCAGTGTAGTAAAGTGAATTAACTACTGATATGTGTGTTCATGCCCAGGCATTTGAGTACTTCTACCAAATGGGAATTTCAGATTTGGATGCATGATGTACAGCATCTACTCTTTGGATGCCCAGTAAACCCAACTTAGCCACCTTTACATCACCAACAAGCAAGTACATACCACAGGGTTGGGATAAGTTTCAAAATGGCTTTGCAAAGTAATCCTGAAAAGGGCACTGCCCAAATGTTTTTCTTCCACAACAGAAAAATGCTAGATTTTAAGGCATCTAAACACAGGTGCTCAAACAAGCTTTGGAACTCCATGGAAATCATGTTTTTTGTAACAGAAAAAAAAAATGGTATCGAAAATTTATCCAAACTTGGTGAAGATTCTTTTCAACACAAAAAAGGAGTTGCAATTAGTTTTTCTCAAGTTTACAATCAGCACTAAGGGGGCAGCTTCACCAAATGCAAAACCAAAATGGCCAATTTTTGGCATCGATGAGGTGATTTCAGTTTTTGAGGGCGTGTCACGGTGAACAAATTGGGGGACATTTTTCGGCCCTCAAAGCCATCGCTTATTTTCGAGCCCCTTCTAAGGCAGTAATTGTATTGGCTACATAAAATCACAGTTTGTGGACAGGCATCTACAAACTTGTTTTAATGCAAGCAGTTTTTGATGAAATTCAACAAGATTATTCACTGAGTGTATGGTAAGAGACGAATGGCAACTTGGTGAAGGCCATGAATAATTTTAAGCTACAGTACTCCTTCACAGAAAATATTTTTTAGTCTCTGTAATTTTATCATTACTCACAATCCAGGCCTACTTTCCCATCGGGACCAAAAGCAGCTATTAAGATTTGATGCTCAGCAGTATGCACGATAGTAATGTACAGTACTAGTAGACCCACAGGACTGACTGCAGCCCCAGTTGCAGTCAAACGTTTGTTCTATTCCAGGAAAGCAAGAACTCTTGATTACCAATTTATTTCTTTCATAATGTATGGATACTGCAGTTGTTTCCTAGGATGTAGAGACATACTTCAGTTTATGCTACCAGCCTACGACTGACTGAAAGGAAAGGACACAGCATACAGTATATCAAAATGCAACATGTAAGTACTGTATACCTCAAGAAAGTGCAGAATGTTATACATAACCTTAAACATGAACGAATAAAGGTGAGCAAAAGGAGACCATAATACACCTTTTCTATGGCATTTAACCTTTGACACTGAACTTTTTACCTTTAAAAATGTTAAAGTTGTATTTCTCTGAATGACCTGTGAATGAACAATATTCTGAAATGTTCCAATGACAATAAAATGTTTTTGGTTTTGTGAAGGTAAAAAGATGTAGTGTACATTAACTTCTATGATGGTCAATCTCCCTGCCCAACGGTTGCCCTGGCCAACCGACACACACTCCAAGGACAGAAAGGATTGCTATGATCACAGGTATTTACCTACTGCAAGATTTAAACAAACTCAGCATGTCTTTCAGATAAGCTTGTACAGTAAAATAAG
>VJOZ01058213.1:0-14164 GCA_009801055.1 Stichopus horrens
GAACGATTCCATGCCACTTTTTAATATGAATTGAATAGTTATTCTTCTTGAATTATCATTTATCATACACCGTAGTATATGGTTAATAGAAGAGATAATAACAAACATTGCCTTGGATCGGTTAATTTAGTCGTGATCCTTTCATTTTAATGTTTCTTTTTTTTTTTTTAAATCAGAGCCTTATACCATATGGTAGGTTTATGAAAATAGGCTGTATATCTTCGGTTTTCACTGTGACGGCTATGCTACTTAGACAAACTTCGACTACAGATGTAGTTTCACCAACAGGGCAATCAAGGCCGTTTTCAAGATATTCTATTGTTCATATCCTTATTTTTATCCATACTTGTCCTAAGATCACCTACAAGTTTAAACCCACAATGACGTCACCGACACTGGTTAATAAACCACAATGAAAGAGCAAAATGAACGCACCAACCCAAATTGAAAAAAATAGGGGGAGAATCAAGTTCAGTCTGAATGTCGTCATTGAAACCCCGTTCTCATTTCTCGCTCGATTGGAAACTTTCGTATTCAAGTGGACGACGCACTCCCTGAGATGGGTGTCTTAACACTTGAGCCTTCCGTAACTTAATTCCGAGGCCTCTCTACGTAATATTTGAACTCGTTTCCTTATCTGCACTTCAAAATTTCAGTATTTCCCCGACTTGACGTTTTAAAGTAGACTTAGGGAGCACTTTTTGTCAAACAGCGTTCGAATAGAAAACCGGGCTTAATTCAAAAATGTTTTGACTGTTCGAGAAGAAAGGAAGGCTACGTGTAATATTAGACTTCTCGAAGTTGACTCCGTTTTTTTTTCTTCTTTTTATTTTTTGTGCGTGTGCCTTCTTTCCCTTTTTCTGTCTTTTCATACGCGACCGTTTCCACTTTCGATTCAAATTTTTGAAACAGACACTTGGAAGGAGCTTCTCATCGTAACACTCAAGTATGCCAAATATAGTTTGTTCGAGTCATGTAAGGGTTGTACTCATAGAATATTGACAGTATCAACTTCAAGGTCACGGCATCAGATTGTCCATAATCAGATGAGAGAAACAAAAAAAAAAAACAAATGTGAGGAAAAGAGTCACTGAAGTTTACTATTATTTGAATGTGAATGAAATTTGTGAGAACCGACCAAATATGTCTACTATTGTAACACTTTCGAACAAGAATTGCATAATCTCACTGTATAAACGATATCTATCGTACGGTCTGACGTAAGCATTTTCTACTTATACGACCAAATAATGGTGAGTGTGGATGTGGCAGAAATGTAGGAAGAAAGAAGTGATGATCACTTAAAGACTAATAACGTAAATACAGGTAGCCATAAAGGAATTGGCAGTAACACTAATTACTTTTACAACTTGTTTGCGAAGTAGCTTAACGTAGAAATTCACATTAATATTGTTGATTACTTTCTGACTGTATAAAGTGGAATGTCAACACGTCAGTGGATTTCATCATATCCTATCGTTCATTACTCATACACACTTTTCGGACTACACCCGTAAGCCAAAGAATTAACAAGAACATGATTCTAGATTTTGTACGAAGATTACCTGTTGTTGGAGAAAGACATCATTGCAACAAGTAATAAAATTTGAAAAAAATTTCAAGAACAAAAAAAAAGACAAGTTAGAGTAATAGAATAGAATTCAGAATTAAGTAAATGTTATCTTTGATAGTGTCAGAGCAGGTCCTTGTCATCATCTACGTAAGAAATTTCAATCACAATATTTTCTTCTGCTTGTATATCAACTCATGTCATTTATTGACATTTTTTAAGTCACTCAATTGAGTATCTTAATGATGTTCTTGCAAGACAGACGACCTCACCAAAACATTAAATGAATCTTCACAGTTGTGTTCTTTCCACAAAGAATATTTGAATCTGACTGCATCTGACTCGATTATAAGTCATTACGTATGTAGTATTATGAAGTAGTATGTAAGCTGAGCGTGACCGACGCTGTAAATAGTTTGAGTCGTAACACGTTGTATGAACTTCATTTTCCGTATCCTATTTTTTTAAAATTGTATTAAATCGGATTAACTCAGTATATTTCCGTTGGTATCCTTTGCTAAATTATGACTTTGTGGCTGCATTAAATTTCGTGAACCTGACAACTTAATCCACAAAGACAGGCCTACATAAATATATCACCTGATCGAAACCAACATTTGCACGTGGAATTTGCATATAGGGTACATGCAAATCAGTGACATGTTGCAAGGTAATGTCCCTTCCTGGATTTGGGCTCGGAACCTTGCACTGTCTTCAGACAGAGTCTTTATGTATATTATATATAAGTTATGTGTGTGAATGTCTTTTCTCAGCTCATATATATGAGTGTTTGTGTTTCATTATTGCAAGGTATAGAAAAAAGGTTCATTATTCTGTTTAGCCGTAACAAGTGATTGAATACTTACCCAGTTCTATATACGTAGCTCTGCCAAAGCTGTCAGGCTGCTGTGGAAAAAGTATCCATCCTGTCTACACATTTTACAACGTCTGGCACCCGAAAGGGAATCGCTAACAATCAGGTTTGTCCTTTACGTGCCCGAAGACGTCTTGCAATCTAAAAGGATACGCTTATAGTATCCAATATAACCTAGATAGACTCAAGGGATATGATGAGGAATGGGTTTTTCAGGGGTAATAAGAATAACTTAGAGACTTATATATAACTAAATCAAAATTTTGTTCAAAGCAAATTTCGAATAGGCCTAACTTTTTTTTTGTAAAACATAACTTTTCTTAAGTGGTTGATCCATTGTCGATACCCAGTTGTACCTGCAGTAACGTGTTTGGTAATGCTTCTCATCGTCCAAATTCCTGACAAAAGTTGAGAATTTATGACCTACAGGCCATAAAGTGCTATACCTGTGTCTATAGGAAAACCATTAAACAGCCTTTCAAATAGACCTGATTATTAGGATAGTTTTTCAAATGAGAAGACAGCATTCGGTGGTACAAAAAAGTGAACACATATGTTGATATGTCACATGCATGTAGCCGGTATCAGAGAGAAGAAAAAAAATACGTGTGTAATCATTGCAAAACAAAAGTTGCAGCTATATCGGCACAGGCCTAACAGATATAATAATTGCATTTAATTGATTTCATCTAGTATTTTTTTTGCAAAACGATGTATACTAAAGACAAAGATTTATAGTATATTTAAAGGGGATGTGTCCTCACATCCTCACAATGTGACAGAAGAGTTAAAGGTATAGTCCACAGATTCACGTGTTTGATTTCACACACTGTACATTTCCAAAATCCTTTCCCCCGATCATCTGAAAATAACATTTCATTAAAAATGTATTTCGTTTGACATTCAAACGTCTTGAAAGGGTGACGCCACTCAACCAAGATTTTTTCTCCTGAGGATGACACACACACACAGTAAGAAAAAAAAAATCTCAAGAAAACATCAGCCATTTCACTATGCTTGAATGAAGAAGAACGTTTATACAATAAGAATATAGTTTATTTCACAGCTTACGTCTCTCACCCCCTCCTCAGCGATCCATCACGTGATCAGTTTTCATCGCTAAGGAAAAAGGGAAAAAAAAAAACTCATTACTTCTTTCAGTTTCTCCCATGAATTGCATTCTTAGTTTTCGTATGTTTCGTCTGGAAACAGTGTTAAATATTTCTCGGGATCTGACATTTGAGATACATCTATGGAACACTTTAGCGGATTCTTCGTGGTTTATGTTATTTCAATGATCTGCGATTGTCTCTGCTTTCAGATAGGGATTCGTGAATTGTAAGAAGGTTAACGTACATCAAACTACCTTTCGTAATTCCCAGGGCAGGGGGCATTCCATTTTTAACTGAAGTTTATTCGATACATGAGCGTCCTATGGAGTAAATGGTTACGAAAAAAATTTGGACGCATTTTGGTAGCAAAACGGACTTAAAAACTTGAATTAAATTGTCCACCCCAGCTAGGTAATTGCACAATTCGGCATATCATATATCTGATTGGTTAAAACTTGAAAAGTTATAACGTGTGGAGTCTATAGAATATCGAACGGTTTATCGTCCGTGTTCCCCTCTGGATTAAGAACTTGGATCATTGGACGGACAGTTCGGGCATCGCTAAATTTCGAATGCTAATATGTGGTGAGGTTTGGGAAAAAATGATACCATTCACTGACACATTGAAATAAAAGATACCTGGAATCGAATTAGAATAGGGGAGCAAATATCATCAATAGTATACATATCGATTGTGCCACAAATAAAATTCAAATGTAATAAATATATGTAAATACTGCGACATTTGTGCATGATTCGATGGGGGGTGGGGGGTACAGATCTCGTGGAGTATCATGAGAAGAGACATGGGAAGAAGTCTAACGGAAGAAGTTTCTTCCTTAAAGTTTTAGTATGAAATAATAATGAGTGGCAAAACAATGCCTCATTTTGACTTGGGTGTGGCTGTGTATATATGGAAGAAAATATTCCTTTTCGAAAAGAAATTAGGTTTTGAAAACTAACACAATTTAGCCTAGCCTTGCAAATGTGCACTGGCGGGTCACATGAATCAGTTACATGAAACATGAATTCTCCTTCCAGACTGGCCATTTGTCTCGACTATGGGCAAAGGCGGTGAGACATTCCACCCCCCTCCCCCTCATCAATTGTCGATCGCGTCCACATTATCACATCAACGGTTACGTAAGCACAAGGGAAACAAAACCCATCCAAAAATGAAAAGGGCAAAATGTTGAAAAATAACTATTTTACAACAAGCAGGAACAGAGTCATGTAACAATTTGCACCTTCCCATCCTCCAAATTGACAAGATTATATAGAAGCGTCTCGTCGTTGATATTTGGATAGTTAATAATGTGCAGGTGTATAACAAAAAAAATACTTCTACCTTCAAACATTGTATCGTTCGTTGATGGTAAAGTAAAATGGATCCCCCCTGGTTATTTCCTTCATATTTCCGTCATACCAGACAAACAATGCCATTCTGTTTATACACACATTCATGATGACACTATAGCCTCAAGCTTTCAGGTATGAAATTTAAACGTAAATGTATCCTACATAAGCAAATGACAGCAATATGTTAAACCATGTCTGCGTGCGCATACCATCCATATATCGCCGAGAGGCATGAATAAGTTAGCTTGCTTCTTGCTGTACCGATGGATACAGGGTCTCCCGCTAAAAGCTTTATGGAAACAACTAATAGGCAAGAAGTATAAATGGAAACCACAATTTCCAGAGAGAGTATGCCTTTCGGAAGGTGTGTGATTCTCTTTGTAGATGTATTACAGGGATCATTATAAATAGTTCAACGGCCGGAGAGTGAGGGATACATATAAGGGATATGTACGGTATGTACGGTACACCTCCGATGTGCCGCGATGTACCGACTTGAGAGTGTGTACCTCTCATAGTCTGAGAAGCAAAGATTTGTTGTGCCAATATGCCGCCTGTTTCTCAGGTTTTGTCATGCAGCTCCATGGTTCTGTACACATGATAATGAAGTTAAAATCACGTGATCATTTTTTTACCTGGGGAGGAAAGTATACAGAACAGAGGCGTTCTTTGCTCACAGTCTTAATATCAAAAGGTGATAGGTTCTATGTTATAACACGTATTGGTTCGGATATATGTAAAGCTGTAAGGGTAGCTATTAAAATCGCCTCATCTGAGTATATAGACTAGACTTATAAGATCATTCCGCGAGGTCGTAAACTGCAGGGACAGAAGTTGGTTGCGCGAACAGCTGCATTATTAAATGGCTGTTCAAATCACTGTGGAAATGTAGACAATTGAAGTAATGTTCCTTGGTTATAGGTGACTTTGTAAATAACACACATTTGAAACCGCTCTTGAAAACCTTGTCGTCATTTTCAACAGTGTATATATATAGACCAATTAGAGGGGTTATGCAAATTAGGGCGTCCATCACAAAGGAAGAGTCACTATTCATGCACTCAATCGTCTAACATTGTTACTATTACGTATAGGCTTTACAGCCTACATTTTCAGTACAACACGTAACGCAGTTGATCAGTTATTGCACCCATGGCGGTATGCATGGTTGAGTCGTCGCCTGCCCAACATCGGCATTTATCCCGTAACTAGGCCTATGTGCTTACCGTAGTCGGAAATAAGTTCAAAGTTTATTTATCAAAAGCGCATCAAAAGGTTAAAATATGGTCTTCAACAACACATGGACTGAGATGGTCCGCAAAAGTCTCAACGTTACTGCTCACGGCTGGGTGTGGTTCTCGTTATACGGAACTGTTTGGTTTAACTTCACGTAAGTACTAGGTATTGTATTTTAGTGTATACCTACCGATCTGGCACTTTGGATATGGAAACAAGTATGAGCAGATATGTAACATACAAGAGATGTGAACGTTCCTATCAAATTCACAAATAAAGCACGCCCTCATTATTCATCACTTGTGTCTTTAAAAATTATCTTACAATTACCAGGTCATTGTATTTTGTTTTTCTTTTTGAATTGTTTTGATTCACAGGAAGTGTCTATCCTGAAGGAGACAATGAACAAGAGCGGGCTTTCAAATTCGCAATCCAAAAAGTAAACGAAGCAGCGGCTGAAACGACTTCACCCCTGATGACGCTGGATCTGGACGTGCGGTATACACTGGGGAACAGTACAGTCAATACCACAGCTGAAGGTAAGAATAACCGTAGTTTACCAAAAAAAAAAAAAATCCCAAGCATCAAAATGTTTCCTTGTAAGGTTATCATAGAAATCAGTCAAATTGTTACATATACCATCAACATGCGCGATGTAAAATATCGTTCTCGTCACAATATTGAAAGCCTGCAAGTAGTGTCAGTATACTCTAGGATAAATGTCGCAGGAAGATCTTCACGAAAGTATGACGGTGTTTTAACTTTACAACAGAACTTGCACGGTGTTCTCTATGTAATTCTGACCTTATGTCACAAAGTAGATTTGTAACTATAGTAAAAAAAAAAATATTCGTGTAATTATTTTTTGTAAGAGGAGTTCATATCGCCTTTGCTTAAGCATTTCATAAGTAATAGCGCTAGGTTATATTTAGGACAAAAGAAAAGAAAAACAAAGCTTTAAAAACTTAAAATGCTTAAAATTTAAAAAATATCAATGAAAAATAACAGCCAAGTACGGAAGCTCTAGATTTCACACACTTTTCTTGTGCTCCAGTGCATATCCTACTCCATGCTTGCATAAAATCCACTTTGCTGGTTGCACTCACTATGCAACAGTGCCTTAAATAAAAATAAAAAAATAGCAGACATTGAGCCAAGAAGACGCCACAGAGACTTAACTATAATTTTCATGACTGTTTAACTTGCTACAATTAGACACTGACTGCAGGCAAAAATACCACCCTGCTTGTACATCCACTTAACAAAATATCTAATTAGTAGTTTGTTCTTTACATTAATTTTATCAAAGTGGAGACTAAACGTGTCTGTTCTTAATACAGAGTATTTTGGAGAGGTTTTTAAAGCTTTGTTTTTCTTTTGTTTTGTCACAGATATAACCTAGCGTTATTACTTAACCACTAAATTAGTAGACTTTAAAGCTAAAGAAAACCGTTGGTTAGTGCAATTGAGTATCCTCTGTTCGGCCACTCAGGACACTAACCTTTGTCACTAACAAATCGTGTCCGTGTGTAAGGTGTGTTATCAAAGCAGCTGAAATATAATCTTGGGGAAATATATACTTCAGGGATGATCATTGCTCTGAAAGTCACGGAAATCGAGATATTTGGAGAAAAAAAATAATAATTTACTTATTTCATTTCCTCTTTATCGAAACCTTGAAAGGTTCTAGAACTTTTCAATCAATAATTTCACTATTATCGATCGAAAAATCTCGGACGAGTAGGTAGTGAAAATCCTGCAACGGGTATTGAGCTCTGTCGATGCTACATTACCTCAGTTGTATATTGAGCTCAACGTTGATCGACAGCGTTGAAAGTGGTTGCCTGTAATCTTTTAAATCATTGTTTTACAAACGTAGTCAGTTTTATCGAATATTACGGCCTCTCTACGTCATACTAAACGTCACAGCACTTTAATAGTTTCATTGTGAAAAACGGTTCTCTGCATTCATATGCAAATGTCGATTTTTACACCACATCTAAACTGAGATGTTTTTTTTTTCCTCGAATCATTCATAATCTAAAGTTTGTTGTTTCTAAAAGGTCGTTTCCATGCATAGTTTTTTTTTTCTATTTTTGACGTGAAAGTGTAGAGGCCTATCATTATTTGATTTTGTGGGCTTTTAACTGAATATTTGCAATGCACACATTTGTATAGATGATTTACAACGCTAAACAAAACTATGGTATTAAATTGGGCTAACTGATATAATTATTTTTGTTTAATTTCTACTTACGGTGTTTTAACACACATTGAGAGAGTGAGACATATTTGATGATAAACTTGAATGTACCATGATAACATGTCTTGAGAACATACAACATAGTATGATACGGCCTGCAGAACAAGCCTCGTCCGGACTATTCAATGAGGCGTACTGCGATTAAGTGTGTAGCATATGTGATGATATACCAGCAGTCGCGATAAACCAAACTTTTGCAGCAATACAAAATCATGGTCACCATAAACACCATAAACGCACAAATTAAGTCGCGATAACAAGATGTAGGCCATGGTGTGTAATGACAAATTGTAAATATACTAAGAAAGAGCATACCACGGCAGACAGCACACTACGATACAGTGTAACAAATATTACATACAATATATACATTGACTTGGTCTTTATATGTAATACGGTGTAAGTATATACCGTAAGACAGAGTATATTCACATCATCGATGTGAAAGTTAATTTGATTCAAATAAAAAGAGCAACATTTTCGGTGATTCAACGTTCCAATCGGGTATATTCTAACGTATCAGTCAGGGAGTATTATTCCCTATAACTGAAACGCCGTTGGATTGGCTCTCTTTACTGTTCCTCTAAAACGTCACCCAGTGCCCAAATGTCCTGAAAATGAGGGCATTCCCCGTACCCGGCGGTAGGTACGCTGATATGTAGCAGAATATTATTTCGGTGTGATTTTGCCTCGTTTATAAGCAAAGTTTTTACAAAGATACCATAATGAGGTGGCATAGCAAACATGACGTTGTGTACATCGTATCTGTAAGCCCGTGGTCACATTTAGCAGAAACGTTCGATCTAAATTGCATTTAGCATTAACACGTTTCAAAGCAGGTCAGAATATAGTGTGTTTCAGACATATGCAGCATTTTCATTTGAAAATGTCTATACATTAAACAACATAATGAGCTTAATATTGACTTTATCAAAGCAGGGTCTACCCTGGTTGCTATAGAAACAGAATTTAAAATCAAGCCTGTTCGAATTGTTTCGCGGATAACATAGGTCGATCATGTTTCATGTTTTTCTTGAAGAATGAATATCACCTTGTAATGAACGGAGTAAATGGAATTACATTAAGAAAAATTAAACGTTTTATATCAACGATGCCCCAATCACGACCTTTTTAAAAGCATGTCGGCCTTTGCGGAGAGCATTTCTTTTTAAAACCAGTTACTGAATCTGTCATGCAGCTTAACTTGATTTGTATGTTAACCTGCCCGTGTAGAAATTCAACATGAATAAGTAACAAGTACAGTACAATAATAAGTATTTTAATTTTCGGAGAAGTGACTTTTTACATCTTAAAAATATTAGTCAGATGTCTCCTGCATCCGGTTAAGATAATCTATGACGTCATGATAATGACATCATGGTTGCGTCATTGAAGGTAAGTGAAAAAGAAAATCTAGGCCACCTTATTATGGATTATCCAAATTGATACTGAATATTACAACGTGAAAGATCCATTTAAACTTGCTACTCAGGCCTTCCGATTATGTGTGATACTGACACTTGCGTTTCCTTTTTCGTATTTAAAAAACTGGAAATAGGTCAAACTATGAGACAAACTGCAATACCATGAACCGGTCCTGAAAAAAAATCTTAGATATTCCCACCAAATTATCGGTGTAACAGGTTTGGATTTATGTGTACGTGTGTGTGAACACTGCGTCCCCTTGCCTTCTTTCCTTCCTTCCATACAGTTGCAGTTGATATATCAACACGAATCTTCTTGAATATTAGATTCAAACTCGAAAATGAGTAATATCGGCATACCGCAAACCTGCCAATGAGTAATAACCGTAAACCGCAAACCCATAAATGAGGAGGTGAGAACCTCATGAGAAAAGTATAACTTTATCCACTTTTACAACGTATATGTGTCTACCCTTAACATTAAAATAGTAGACTTGTTGTTATATCTCCTCAGAGAGCCTATTGTCCTCTTATATTCATTCATGTAAGAATCTATCTGTACATTTTGAATTGTGTCATTAAGTCACTTTTTAAAACACCTGAAGGTTTCCTTCGATCGATCGATCACAGAGTGACCCTCTTCATGCTTTACTACAATAGTTAGTTAACCTCGAGTCAGACAAACCAATTAAGACCCATCGGACGGTACCTTATTGTATGGCCTGTTTGTAGACATTCCTCGTGGAACGACGTTAACTTTACCCTACAGTTACGTCGACCTTTAATGACTAGTAAAACGAGTTCGACCGCATGGCGTATATATGCACTTTTGTAGAACAGTTTCATTTTGACTCACGAGTTTATTACATAACCGGTGTGTATGACTAAGTTGTGAATCCCCCCGTTTTAATTATCACCCCTCCCTAGCTTTAGTCTCTTTAATGATCCTGTATGTGTATGGTAATCTTGATCTTTACATTACCTTCAGTCACTCTCACGGCTAACCCATCTATCCCTAATCCTGCTTAGATTAAAAATTTCTCTCTCTCTTTTCGTGATTCATCTTACTAAGACGTAAATAAAATAGAAATTAGAAAGCTCTAATACAGGTTAAGATGCCACTGATATTAATGGTATATACAGAAGATAGACTCAACAACAAAAAAAGAGAGAGGGGAAAAAATTAGTTCAGGGTATAATGAATTGACTTGGCGATCCCGTATGTACACCGCTCGATAAAATGACGATCGCTTCACTTCCGCTATCGCCGACTGCCGCCTCTTTGACCCGAAGCAAACACCGTGACACGATCCGGCACTGTTAATGTGGTTTAATATCTATACTACAAAATCCCTCACAGTACTTATTGGAAAATCATCTGCGACCGCAAGAAAAGCTCAACACAGCATCCCCGTGAAATGCAAATCGTAGCAATAAAAGATTGAGTCAAACCAGGAGATCGTTGGTTTATTAAGAATTAAGTGGCCAAACGCCTTTTCAATTAAACATGGAGGACGAATGTATTTGGATATAGATTTCGAGTGGGGAAAGTTTATGTTGTTATCGTTTCTTTGGCCAACTTTAATCCTTACTGTATATAATTAATCAGAATCACCAGTAAAAATAGGAAAATCTTCTTTTTCCATCTTCTTATCACTCCCTTTTTGCCTCTCTTTGATCGGATCGAGTATTTAAAATTTTCCCTACAAGGAGTGATTACCAAAAATATGTTGCCTGTGGGGGTGTGTAATCATGACAACGCCCGTAGCAATGACGATTATTTATTAGAGTGCGTTAATATAAACTAATATAGGCTCTCTGTTTATATTATCTTTTTTTTTTGTTTCTGTGTCCTCGGGCCTTGACGTCCAATAATTGGGTATTTCCTCCGTAGAGTGTACTTATATACACTCTGGAATACATGTTTTCTTTACCTCATGCTTCACCTATAACAAAAGGCCTGAGATGAAAACCATAGCATATTTAATGCTAAAAGTGCAACCAAACGTATTTTCCTTTTACCATATTGCCATGACATCACACTTGCTTGCTNNAAAATGCTTAGATTATGGTCCCCTTTAACATATTAGAAATAAATTTGGGTCTGAACTATTCTTTTAAGCAAACTTACTATTTATGTTTTGTGCTTAACCCCTGAGAGGAAAATGCATGGATATGTTAATAATCACAAAATAAAATATTAACATATACTTCAAACTGAACACGTGATCTCCCGAGAAACCAGTATAGTTGCTGCAAAATGTACTGAAAAGCAATTGCCAAATGTTTGCAACTTTGCCACCACTGGTCTTCTAAATGTAAAATTCATATTTACAACCGGCATATCATTCCATAACGCAGGCAATATCTACAAAAGTCACACCATGTCTCAATAACAGATCGGCATTTTATTAACATAATTCCCTCTTTTGGTGTAGAGAGCGATCGTTTTTCTGTTTTAGAAAAACAAAATGGGTGTGATATACAAAGGAAGAGGATGCTTCTTATACCTTCTATTGATTGACCTTCTTCAGTTATTGTAAGTTTTACATTTTAGATCCGATTAGCATTGTCTATCTTCCTTTCTTCTCTTTATAATACTCTGAAATCTTAAAGAAGACAAGCAATGACCATAACACCCTACAGATACATATTCATGAAAGACCTCCGTATGCTCTGCCTGGAATAATCTTCGTTTGTGAGGAAAACCAATCTTTTATACGGAACAGACATACCGGTATATCGCCGAGTAAAACTTTCTCAATGTTTCTCTTCACGAGATGCATGTAGGCACCGCGTCTGATATCGTTGACCTTACAACATTGTCGGTCCACCTCGGGAAAGCGATAATGGTGTTTTCGGATCAAGAAGTCAGGAAAATTGAAAAAAATTTAATTTAGAGAACATTGATGGGTTTTATGGGACTTACATCGGATCCTGTAATTGCTACGCGAGTTACTGTAATTGAAGGATGCTCGGCTATCGAATGACGATTTATTTCTCTCATATGAACTCTTTTTATCTTAGTAAAATTATCATTGATGGCTCGGGATTTAGACGAGGTTAACAACGTAAAAGAACTTCCACTGAAATGTGAGGAAAGAAGAAAATAGTTAAACTTTTTTCTTTCAGAATGCAATTCGCTTAACTTCAGAGACCTTTCAAGAGATTGCTCTTAAGAAAAAAAAAGCAGAGAACAGAAAGAGTAGAAACGACTTCTATCTTGACAACTGTAACCTTCGGTGTCCCATTTCAACTTAAAGCGGTTATAGGACGTTAGGATTTACAACGTATATGCTCTTCTCTCACCAAAGATACAGTTATTTGTTTACCATGTTAGAGAAACAAAGTAAAAGTTCAATAAGTCTTCCACATCATAGTTGTCATATTTTCGGCTTTTGCAGAGCTTTTTGCGGAATTTTCAAACTGGTAGAACAGAGCTGATACGCGCACAAGGATTTGTTAAACAATGGTGTCTCATCACTTAGAAAGTTATCGGTACATTTTGTTACAATTTATGAACCTGTCATTCATTGTAGCATCATATATCATATATTGCATAGTGATGAGGTTCTGATTAGACAAAAGGGTAATATATAATTAATAATCCATTGTTTAATTCTAACGGCAGAGACTTTTTCTTTGAATAGATAAAACTGTTTCTATGACATAATCTGTATATACCCTTAAATCATCTATTCTTAGATCGTGACAATGCTCTTCGTCCCGATGCAAATACAGTCTAATAAAAACAATGACGAAATAATGAGTCTTCTAAAACTTTAAAATCATATGCACTTTTTTTTTTGCAACTACTGTCTTGGTACCAGCGAACATCACAGGAGAGTACCTCACGCCTCTCAGACAATGTCAAAAATCAAACAGTGCCAGTGAAGCCTATTGGACAATTTAAAATAAGTACGGCTGTATAGCACTTAAAGGTACCAGGAGAAAACGTTTTCAAATTAGGAAAATGGGAGCCGGTAAGGTTGTCAGCAACATACTTTTGACTGAATTGTAATATCAAGATAGCTACGTATTCCTGGGTAGCATCCCATGTAATAAACGATATATCAATATCGTTTTCAATACTGTAGCATATTTTATCATTTTGTGCATCTGTAGCTGCGAACCATGTCTTTATCTCGTCAATAGTGTGTTCAGTGTGTTTTTTGTTTTTCAGTTTGGTTCCCTGTATGTGAAGCCATGTAGTTTTTTGTAAGATATCTCGTATCTCTAATTTGTGCATTCTATGTATTACAATAGTGTGGTTTCAGCAAGGACCAAGTATATATTTTTGTATCTACGATTATATACCTTTTAAAC
>VJOZ01058235.1:0-13184 GCA_009801055.1 Stichopus horrens
TTTTTTTTTTTTTTTGTTCTTCACAGCTTGCTGCAGAAGCTCATCTTAGAGCAAAGGTCAGGAGAAGCAATAGCTGTGATAGAGAGGATGGTGCAGCTGGGGCTCAGCCTGGATGCCACAAACGACCTGGGGCAGTCGTCCCTCCTGCTGGCGGTGATTAACGACATGCCCATGGTGGTGAGGTACCTGGTCCACTATAATGCCGACGTGCTCAACGGTGACAAAAAGGGAACGTACCCCATTCACTACGCCGCCAGCCACGGTTTTACGGATGTTATCCGGGCTATATGCTACAGCAATCGACCAGTCTTCCTGGACAGCTTGGACTTCAATGGTAAATGTTTATATTGTTGTGTACAGGAGGTTCATTANNTCACCAGGGAAAGGAACCTCAAAATAGGGTCAGATGAAATCGAATTTGTTGCCTCAGTCGTTATCCTCGTCCGCAACTCCATTCAGATCAAAGAGATGGCAAAAGTGCGACTTAAAAGCACGATAGCTTCATGAATCATTTAGTAATGCGCTGATGTGGCTGCCCTGACTAGAACCATACATATGCTCTGATTGGTGTCAATAAAGTCACTGAGAAGATGGTCTACCTTCCCTTGGGAATGGTTTTGGCTGAAATTTTTGATACCTTGTTAAGTCAATACTTTGTTAAGTCCTGGAATAAATGCTTTCAGCAATGACTTTCAACAATTCTTTTGATGTAAAGGAATGAGGAAGAGCCAGATTTGTCTTTTTACCTTGCCAGTGGATAATAGCTGGCCAGTAGATAATAGCAGGCCAGTAGATTTATAGCTGGCCAGTAGATAATAGCTGGCCAGTAGATTTATAGCTGGCCAGTGGATAATAGAGGGCCAGTGGATAATAGCTGGCCAGCACCCTTTCAAGTTTTGCCAGTTCACTCTCACAAACTTTTTTGCCTGATATTGTGTCTTCTTTTGTCAAAGTCTTGAATCACGTCCAAGGTAAACAGAGACTCTTCCATGTGGACGTGATGTTTACATTAAAGCGAGGCACTTGTTGACGGACTTTCAGCGAGACATTGAATGCAGGCACGTGTGTACCGAAGGTCATGTTTCCTGTTGTGCGGTGAAATGAAAAAAAAAAACAAACTTTCAGCGTTTCTTGGAAAATTTGAGGTTCTCGTCCAAATTTTGTCACAGTGTTGCGAATTTGCTAAAAATATCTGAGGAAGGGAAGCTTGTCAAATTAATTGGGAAAGTGTGGCTTGTAAACCTCAATTATGGAAAGCCCGAGGTATAGGTTTCTGTTCTTTGAAATGCTATGGGGTGCGAAATTTAACTTGTGGTCATTCTCGCCCTGGTTGTTGGCCTATAGTTGAAATTGTCTCACCAATCACTACACACACATTCTTCTATTTTCTGATGTTTTCACAAAATACTTAAGTGTTATATGATTAAGTCCCCAGTTCCCCAGTTCCCCAGTTTCCCCTTTTTCATGTCAGATTATCACTCTGTTATGTCGATAGCGATCGACTGTCAAGTAACGCCCCCTGTCGCGTCTGCCTCTTCTCAACAATAGGTAAAACACCCCTGATGTGTGCCGTGGAGGCCCATGCGACCCATCAGACCATGTACCAGGACGGAGAGGAGGTCACCAGATACGTGAACAACGAAATGATAGCCAAGATACTGATCGAGAGCGGTGCTCAACCTACCAAACAGGTAAGAAAAAGGAAAGTCCTCCACCTAACTCTCCTAAAATCGACTCATCATTTCGGCTTTCCTCCATGGCTCTGTTGACAAAGAGGGTGACACTTTTGGCTAGACCAACCAAATTATGGGAGAAGTTTTCTCAATGACACGTTAAGCTGTCCTGCACGATCTGGATTGATCAAGCTCAATGTAACCTCTGGTCAGCGTAAAGCAATTTCACTTTTGAAAGTCGTGAGATTTTGGAACCGATTTTTTTTTCTTTTCTTTTTGGAATTCTTAAAAGTTTGAAATTCAAGGTGGATTTTTATCAAGGAAAAAAGACTCCCCCCCATGTAGCAATCTGATAAGCATCTTTGTAAGTGTCCGGGCTTTTTATATTTGCCAACGATTCTTTGAAACCGATCGTAGTGACAAGCGTGTGACTAAGATGGCAGTCAAATCCAGCAGACCTTGCAAAATGTGAACATTGCAAAATTAGTGGTCGTAAAGTTGACTCTTCTGTTTTCCTTGTGTTTTGGCTTTGCAGAATCTGTTTTGATATCGCTGTCAATGACCTTCTAAGAGGGCAATTTGCGGAATTTGAGAGGATTTCCGTCTTGATGATATAATGTCAGTCAAAAGTTAATTTTGATGATGATTGCAACTGCACCAGTTCCCATGATGCAACAAATTGTAAGAATTGGCTGTACCTGATTCAAGCTCCCGCAAATGAATTTCACAGAGTGACCACGTGCATGTTCGAAGCGGTGTTGGGGTAATGCCTATAACTCTAACTGCCATGGTAGAGGGCGATAAAGGGGTGTTTCTGTAAGTTCTTCTTAGGTGTCACTACAAACCATGTGGCATGCCAAACGGGACACAGACCGTACCTAGTCGATAGATCCTGTGCTGGTAAAATATATATATAAATTGTTGAATTGCCTCTTTTCGTAGCTGCAGTGTTAGTTGACAAGAAGTGATCACAGAAGTCATATTTACGAGCTACCATAGTAGGTAACACAAAGTGATGAGAATAGTAGTCATTTTACTGTGGTTAATGTGATTAAAAGTGTCCAGAAAAGTTTTAATTTTTTTCTGAGCTACTAGGTACAATAGTAAGACAGTGATAAAAAATTCTTGACCACCAGTGACCAAGAGGGCATTCTTAGTTGACAATAATTTGCAAGCTAGTCTTAGTTACAAGGTGTCAAGAAGTTAGTGCAATAGCAATTTCTAAGTTGTTACACAACGTGAAAGCAATCTGAGGGGTTACCTAGGCGACAAGGAGGTGGAATGATAGTCATTTCTTTGTAACTGCACAATGGAATAGAAAATCAGAAAGGTAATTTCTTTCTTGTTAGGTGACAGAAGATAATATCATTTGTTAGTTTCTAGGTGACAAAGTGGCCAGATTCCATCATGTATGCACTTGCACACATGAGTTAATAACAGAATGTATGAAAAAAAAACCTAGAAATCAAAGATAGACAACTTTCATTGGTTACTTTTTAGAGGGGTTGCATTGCAGGTGAAATAACCCTCACCTAATCTCTTTGTTAGAACGGGGAACTGAATTTTGATATTGCGTGATTGGCAGATGTGATACCGCTCGTGAAAATGGAAGGTGCTAAAGACCCAGTTTTGGATGGAACACCCACACATGGTGAATTTGATGAAAGGAATAAGCAATTACTTCCAACCATTTTGTCAAAAGTCAAGACTTTTTAGTGAAAAGTAGTCGTATGACTTTTTGAATTGCAATAGGTTCGGGAGGAGAAGGTAATATGGGGTAAAAAGCCGGAGGTGGTCAATTACAGGGACGGAAAAAGGCATCGGAGAACAACATCGAAGGTTTGAAATTGATCTCAAAGTCACAGTTTTTTGGACTTAGGTCAGAACTCCGCCTGTGCCACACAAGCCTTGTGCAGGGGCAAAAGGTCATTGCAATCAAGGACATCAGTGATTGTTTTTTTTCAGTTTTGCGCTCATGCGGGGATGATGTTATTTAGTCTGTGTGCTGTGAGCAGTGTTGGAGCAATTTGGTTCTAACGTCTGTGTATTTTATTTTATACATGAAAAGTGAAATTATAACGCTTCCAAGCCCCACTGTAAAGTGCAGCACGTAGGTGTTCTGTTTTTCAGTGATTATGATAGCTTGCATTACCTTTTACACTTCATAAATGTAGTTATCCCATAATGAGTGATTTGAGAATTTGTTGTCATGGCAGGGCAAGTTCAGAGTTTACCCTACAAAACTTTTTCACCTTTCCTCTCAGTGGGTTTTGACTTTCAACAGATAGATACTGTACAACCCATGTAATTTTAACTGTAGTGCATTCATTCACATTCACATGGTATCTCAGTGACCTAACCCTTATGGTATCACAGTAGGGGAATCCATAGATCTCTGAATTAGTCGCTTTACAGGGTAGCAAAAACCTTGTGTAGAATGAAGGTATTAAGAAATCGGTGTGCTGATGCACAGTTGTGTCCGAACTTGTCCAAAATTTACCCTATCCATTACGAGAGTCGCAATGGGGGTGTTCTCTTAATTACTGCCCTGCAAGCTCCCTTGTGTTTTTACCAAAGTCACTTTCTGACAGTGAATGCAGGCAACATAACAGTGACAGCCCTGTTTGAAAAGTCAGTAAAAATAGTTTTTTTTTTTTTCATTTTACTCATTTTCACTCAGTTTACCATCTCCAACAATACCCTCTCCCACAATGCATGAAAGATGTTTGTTTGCTGTGTTTGCTAGTTAATGTAAACAGCAACTACCTGTACCAATGGCACGCCTACCACCTGATGTGACTTTCCACTTTTGCAGACCAGTGTTGGATTTTGTGAAAACTTCCCCTAATTATCCACAGTCTATTTTATCTATTTAATCTATTTTCTCAAGTTCATCAAGCGGATGAATATCATGAGCAAACTACTTTAGTTGATGCCCTTTTAGAGTATTTTTAGGAAGGCCATCAAGCCTAATAGTTGTGCATTCACAGTGCACTACGCCAACCGTCCAAGTTCAACAAAGAGTGCCAATGTATGCTATTTCACCTCAGGAATCAGACAATTGCATTTTCGAACATACCAATTTGTGCTTGGTTATACTCCATCCAAGGCTGGCAAAGTTTTGTTGTAGTTGAAATGAGTTAGTCATTGGTCATTCAATTCAAACAGCAACACATAATTCCCTGCAAATTCCAAAGGAAGATGGTCACGAAATGGTTCCCAGCGGACCATTTTCGGATGTAGGAGAAAAATCACTGAAGATTCTTTTAGAGCAGAAGACTATTCACATTGTAATGTGTAACTTTACTTTGTGTGACTTAAAATCCAGCAGGTAGTGCTCCACATCACATGTTTATTTTTACATTTTTATTCTCTGTGTGTGATTGTAGCTTCCAAATATGGTCATAAATTTTAATGTACAGAACTTGATGATATGAAAGCAAAACGTTACAGACCTTCTTGGAATGACTCTTTGCAAGTATCAGGCAGATTCTTCAATGGCAAAATGTGGAATGTTATTTTGATGTTGATGTGGTGTTCACTGTGCTGCAGATAGGGAAATAAAGAACAGCACATAGAAATGCATATTGCAGAACAGCATAGCACAGTTACATTACATTTCGACACAACACAGTCCTTGTAAGACAAAAGATCACAGCACAAATATTGTAATACATTTACGGCTCAAACCTTGAGGATATACGCTAGGTACAGTTTGAACTTTGATATGGTGCCATAAGTTGCCTACTTTTAATAAAGCAATTTATTTTAGTTGCTGGAGATCGAGTGTGACCCATCTTATCAGTTGATCGCTACAAGGAAATACAGTAGGTTGCTGTTCTGTAAGTTTCTAGTCGTTTACACCTTTCTGAATGTCCATCGCTGTCTTCATTGTCAAAGTGCCCTGCAGTCGTTACTGAAACACTATTACCAAAACTCAGCAGTATGAAAAAGGAAGTCTCTCTGTTTTGTTTTACCGGAGGTTCCACTTTGGACGTGTTTTCGTTGTAGTATAATATTTTGTCTACTTCAGCTTTTGTGGCTCTTAAGGGTGTGGGGAGTGTGATGGGGAATTTGAAGACTTTTCCTTTTGTCAAGGTGCATGTAGATTGGGGTCATTATGAGTCAATAACCCTTAACAAACCTTTTGATCGTAAAAGTATAAAAACGTATTAAGTAAAATATTTATGAATATTTTATCAATCTGCCATATTTTGATGGTGAGCAAAATGAGTGATGCCTTGTTGACACTTGAATCGAGGGAGGCGGTACACAACAAGTGTTCATGATTGAAACTTGAGTCAATTGCTTCAGAGAATGATCTTCCAAAATACCATTTATTTTCAAAATGATTTGTGTATTCAAAGTGAAAACTGTGATAAAAATATTGTCTTTGTTATCAATGTCTTAAATGAGAGTTTCTTCTTAAATATTCTGGTCAATGTGTTGGTACAATTTAAAAACAGGAATTTTAGCACCGACGCTGAAACTTGAGAACTTGACCGTGAGTGAAATGCTCCCTTTAATATGAAAAATAACACAGAGGATATTTGTTTTTCAAGTTGTTTGAAAATGAGATGCAGGCAGTGTTTACATTGGAATCATGTCACACCCACAGTGTCTCACTGGAGTTTTAGACTTTGCAGTGATTAACTCAAAGTACTGATGAACTCAAGGTACCCCTGTGCATGTTGTGACAAGAGAGTCAATAACGTGTCATATCCTGTTGAAGTCAAAATCAAGATTGTCATCGGACAGTTGCCTGACTCAAGTGAAATTTTTTTTTAAAAATTGTTTTCAACTTGTTGCCTTGACAGTCTCTAAAAAATATCCAAAATGTGTTGCTTTTTTTTTCTTTTTGTTTCCGAGAAAACATGTAAAACAAGTGGAAAAGAGGGAGAAAAAAAAACTGGAAGTATTGGTGTTGACTTTTCCCCTGATTGAGCCTGTCTGTGGTGGGTTTTATTGCCAGCACATTTCAATGTTGTGCTTGGCAGAAGTCTGTCGAAAGGTGCTAAAAAAAAGGGGTAATTCACGGTTATTGGGCACACTTTTTTTTTTTTTTTATCGTTCTTGCTGAATTTTTCATCATTTTATTACTGTACTCTCCTCAGGATATAATTTGGAAAGTATTTCATGTTGAAAATTTTCAAGATTTTAGGAATAAAATTTGTTTTGATTATGTTTGCTACTATGACTCATTGACTCCGTACCCCCCGTCATCCTCTGCCATTTTCTGGTTAGTAGAAAGTATTGGCAGAGGGGGTATAATGATGATGGTGGATGAAGATGATGTGTGCTAAGATCAGTCATCAACACGTACAGTAGTTTTTGTAATTCATAGATGGCCCTTTTAATTCCTCTGCCACTGTGCGTACTTTTGTACACACTGCTTGAGTTTTCCCTGTTTTGCTTTTTTCTCTGTGATCAGAAGAGAGGAGAGAGAATTATGATAAAGTAACTTAAATCGAGTGGAAAGATCGAAGCTGGCAACACGTCAGCTTTACTTTGAAAACCGGTATTACACGATAGTGGTACGAGAGTGCAGTGCACCAAAAGTGATCTCCAAATTCGTCATGTTGGTTAAACTCCCTTCTGTCCCCCTCCTTATCCCTGATCATTTGTGTAGAGTCAACCTTATAACACAAGTGTAGAGTAATTACCCCCACACACAGGTGCTCTCCTCAAAGTGTCTCATACAAAAGTGTTGCCTCAAGTCAGTGCAACACAGTATTAAGTAGACCTGAGGACCCCATGGAAGATTTACTTCTGCACATCTCGGTAACTGGAAGAGATGAGGCCCTCTGCGCAAAGGTGAAAGCGCCCTCAGTTCTTGGAAATCCTTAAAGACTGTACACCAAAGAGTTTTTTAGTCACTGTACTGTGTCACACTCACACCTCACTGTAACTATCTCGTATCCATTTTCAGGACGCTCGAAGCGGGAAGACCGCCCTCCATTATGCCATTGCCGACGTTAAGAAGGACATGATCGGAATCATCCTGGAAGGAGACGAGATGGTGAAAGTCGCCCGCATCGCGATGTACGATGGGAACACCCCTCTCCATCTCGCGGTGGCCCTGAAGTGCGACCAGACCGCCAAATGTGACATCATCAAGTATCTGATCCACAAAGGTGCGGACATCTCTGCCACGAACGTGGAGAAAGAGAAACCGATCGTTCTCGTCACCGAGGGCCACAAGGAGGTACCGTAACGCATTTGGGCTCGTTGATTTCCTCTTTTTCGCTTCTTTTCCTGAGAAATTAAACATATATCAGTTATCGTTTAGTCTGAGCCTACAGAGCCCTGTGTGTGCAAACTGTTTGCTTCGTTGTGTGGTCTGAAAGAATGTGCACGAAAAAACTGAATTTCTGTCGGACAAACTTAAATAAATGCACCTCTAATTTCTAAAACCATGCCTGGAATGTTCACATTACTACATTTCTCTTTAGTTAGTTAAATCCAGTTTATCGGCTTTTGAAGTTCTCCTTGTACAGCTTGATCCAACATTGATTCTCATAACAACTCCAACAAATTTGCTGTTCTTCAAATGTAACATCAATAGCAACCAAGGATGAAGATTTATCTGAATCACCATTTAAAAACAAACGTTGGTGTCATTGTATCGGAAGCTACTGATGTTGATCATTTCCAGTTAAGTGGGCTAGATGTCTCGAAAGGGCTTCCTGCTTGACTAAATTGTCCAATCACTTTGATGAATCAACCACACTTTGTATGGGATTTTCCCCAACAATTTTCTTAATTCTGTTACGGTGTTTGTCATAACAGAGGTGACTGCTTGAACCACAAAAGGCATTCAAAATTGATTTTGTGTCTGCATGATTTATCTCTTCCTTCCCCCATTTTTTTTTTTAAATTTCTTTATTTTTTTATTTTTTTTAGAACTGTTAGCATTGAAGTGTAATAGCCCTGTAGCTCCAGAGGATCACACTGCAAAGTGGCTTCAAAAGTTCATGTAGAGCTAACAAAGGCATTGAGTAATTTGTGCAGTATGGCATCTCATTTTACCACACAAAATAGCCAAATTTTCTACACCGAAGGAATGCTACATAGCAGTTTTTGTGCATGCAACCAAGGGTTTGATCAGAGACTTGGCAACAAAATGCCCAAGAAAGCTGAAAACTGCAATGCAAATTTTGAAAACTAAATTACACTCCCAGAGGCAGTGTTTATTTTGAAAAAGTTTTGGGAGGCTTAACTCAGGAGTAGTTTGAATGAGCAGAGAGTTCCACCCGGGGAAAGACCGGTGAGTTGAGAGAGTGCAGTGTGTAGGATGCACGGTGTGTCAGTTCCATGGTGGATATACAGTACTATGTAGGTGTCATCTGTGGAGTTTGAGTGCCGGGTGTTGCGACCGAGTCCCGGATGTGGTGTTTTTCTATTACCAAAGGCGTCACATCGTGGTGCTGAAGTAGGTGATCTGGGTTTCATTTTTTCAAAGCCCTGCAACGATCGAATCTGGCCGAAACGAAAACTTTAAAAACAAGATACCACCATGTCTTCTGTTCTTTGAAAGATGAATAATTATTTAATGTTTTTTTTTTGTTACAATATTCACAGGTGAAAGAATGTCTGGAACAATTTTCCAAAACCAGGAGGAGGTAAATTGTCAGTGTTTCATCAAAACAGAGGTGACAGACAACAACAACAACAACGTGAAAGGTTCATGGGTACCGCATCTTGCCACCTTGAAATTTTCCCGCTACATAGGGGATGGAGACTGAATAGTGGTGGGTGTCAACAGGCCTGACCTACGCAGAGAATATCACCTGCTTCTCAGCTCCCCTCATCCTGCTCAGATTCTTAACCCATCAGTTGCAACATGTCGGAAAGTTTCTTCTTCTCTTCTTTTGATTTCATCTGGGAGTGCTGAAAGCACCGTGGATCTAAAATTGGTCACAACGGGTCTGAAAATTCAGTAGAAGTTGTATTTTCTGCAAGCCTAGTCTATGTCCAATGCCATGTTTATTTTTTTTTTGGTTTTACTATCACAAACTGATGGTTGTTATTTATATATTTAGTGTTTGAAGAGAAATTCAAGAAGTTTTGAGAAGACTGTTATCAGTGACGTGAGGGAATCTCATTCGTTCAGCTTAGGTCTTGTCAGTTCACATGGAATAATTCAATGTATTCTGTTTCGTTGGTCATGGCTGGGATCAGTGTCATTGTCCTAGCTGTGGAACCAATCGGTTTATCGGGTTATGTAAATAGCTATAAAAGCATTATTCGTAACAAATTTTTAAAATATCTTTGTTTGTGAAGCAACAAATCAGGAAGCAACTCCGCTGTTAAGCTGTTTTTTATTTTTTTAGCTTTCTGTGCCCCAGGTAGCCTTTTGACTTATCAAGACTATTTATGTCAGTTGAGGTAGGGTGAGGTGAGCTCATTGTTATGGGCTCTACATAACCACACTAAACCTCATCTGAGGATGCTGATCAATTCCTCTGGGTTGATTTTTTGGTGCATGTACATATGATAACATGGTACTGAGTTACAACAGTTTTTAATTGAACAAAGTTTTAGTATATTCTCAAATGGGGTTATCTATTGGTAGCATGTTGTAAAAAGATAAATTTTATCAAATAGTTTAACACCATTGGTAAAAAAGCAGCCGTTTTAAGTCTCCTGTGAGGACAGTAATATATATATATTTTTTTTTCAGTAATGTGTGTTTCATTGTGTCAGAATGAAGAGAGAACTGTGGAAAGAGTTGGAATTTTGTAAAACCAAGTAAAAAAGCAGATTAATATGCTAAGTTAGTAGTTAATTATAGTTAATTGGGCATACTTAATTACTGTGTTTTTGAAAAAAGAACATCTTTTGTTTACTTCACAAAGAAAGAATATTTTGCATCAACGTATTTTGGCTGCGCTGGAGAAACAAAATAGAAGTAGTGTGTCACTTTAATAGGTTATTTGAAGTTTCAACATTTTGGTTTAGGATCTACTAGTGACAAAGATAGAAACATGAAGCAAAAAGTGTAGCATTTTCTCTCTTTGTCGCTGAGAAACATATATCTCTGCTCAGTGTTGTGTTTGAAAATTGCTGACATTGAACAAATTTCCTCTCTGCAGCCAGTGCCATGGTGCATTGCATGATGGGAAATCTGTGATGTCATTCCAGACAAACTAGTTACACATGCTCTTCATTGTTTATACGTAAACTGAGCTGTGAACCTCAAACGCCGGCTCCTTCTACGTCGGTAACACGAAGGAGAGACCTGCTCCAGAGGATGACCTTATTGGCACAGTGAGGGAGGATCCGTTTTATTTTCATTGTGCTTTTAAAGCTTTCTTGTATTTGAAAATTATGCCCAAATAAACCCTCAGCCCTCTTCTCCGACTCGGACCTTTCAAGTTGGGGAAGTGCAATTAGCGATAGTCAGCACTGACTGTAACATTCTGTGGTCTCCCTCGATCTCGCACCTAGCATGCAATGCAGATGAAGCTGAAAATATGTTTCTTGGATAACTTTCATTTGGTCTTAGTTATGAGCAGAATCGTGTCAATAGGCTAAATGCTATTTCTTAGTACTTAGGTAATGTTTTAATGAGTCGTGCCCATAAGATGAAGGCAATATTTTTAAGTTGTAATAAACAGCAAATTAAAATTTCATTATTTTGCGTCTTACAGAGTTTTGAGAACATTTTACAATATTTTATATTTTCTAACCTATAGATGTGGAACAGCTTTTTATCATTTGTAAATATGCCTTGATCTCATTTTTTTTTCAATCTCTTCAAAGAAAGATGAAAACAATCCTTTCTCTTTGACCATTTTGGTATTTTCTTAAGATTTATATGTAACTTTCCGTATGTGTTCAGAGAGAAGTTTTGTTGTAACTCCCCCAACTTCCAGAAGTGATTCTTAGGGCACAGTGCAAATGCCACATTGCCACTCGTGTTCATCTTTCTCGTTGCTATTCAGGTCATAAATTTAATGGACAAAGGCAGCTCCATGTACTGTATGTATATGTTATTGCTAGCATTACAAAGAGCCACTAACTTTGAATTCTGTGACTCAAAGTAAAGCCTCAGGGAGTCAGACGGTGTATTAACAGTGCATTTACGTCACATATTGATTAATGCAGGGGTACAGTCAGGGTCTAATCATCATCAGTGGATGAGGGGGGTGGGGGAAATAACGAACTTTGCACTCGACGACAACCATTGAAATAAATCAAAATGGGAAGAACGTCGGACTCTGAATCCCGGGAACATTGGGTAGATCCCATCTGAAATGCCAATGTTACAGTACATTGATGCCCTTACAAGATAAGCGATTTGCTATCCTTTCTCGAGGCAAATGGTCACAGTGAGCGCCAGAGTTGGTGCTGACAGCATTCAGTGGAGACGAATGAGATGAATTGCAGTGTATACACATTGATTGCAAAGGATGACAAATCGTTCCTAGAATGGAGAGGGGTCAAGTGGAAAGGTCAAAGAAAAGTGGGATAGTTACTGTGTCGATACAGTGAATGCGTCTTTATCACATTAGCCTATAACAAGGAAGTGAAATGGTGGTGGGCAATGAAGCTCATAGCTGAGAAGAAATGTTAAAAGGATGCAGGAAATTGAAAAAATGTATTTAGGAAATTAAAAAGGTGAAACAGGAAAAGAAAAACTGCCATATTATTGAAATTGGAACTATGAGTAGGAATGTGTAACATAATATTTCAAAATAGGGATGTTAAAATAGGATTGACGCAACAGTTTGCAACCACTCGCCCCCCCTCCCTCTCCCAGCACCAATGTAATAGAATGCACCTTTGCTGCAGGAACATCAGAGTTGAGAAATCTCTGCTGACGGCGTACAGAAGGACGAATGTTCAGTAAGGCAGAAGCTTTGAAGGGATTCAAATTAGAGCAAACAAGTTCATGATTGCTCTTGTCACACTGCTTTTATGTCCGTTTTCTGTAACATCTTGGCAGCCACATATGGGCCTTCCTGGTGTACATAGTGGTGAACATCAATACACAAACGAGGCTTGCCAGATGAACTCCCTTGTTTTCCAGTTTCAAAATAAGTGAAGGGTTTCAAATTGAAGTACACATGGTTGACATACATTACAAATGTATGATTGTGACCTATTAATTTCAGGAGTGTGAAAATTGACCTGTTTATTATTGATTTCAAAGGTGTTCCATTTATGGACAGCATGAAAAATTTTGTACATATAATTGATTAACATGTCTATATACTAATGTGATTTTAATGGGTTCTTGACATTTTTTAATTAGCAGTATTGCATTCTGGATATCTGCTTTACATTCATGGAAAGAAAAAGAAGATAAAAGCACTGGCAAATCAAGTCATTTAATTTACTAGTCCACAAGAAAAATAACACAAATTTTCCTTTTGTGTACTGTTCTGTTACTTTTGTGTATTGTAATAAAAGTTATTGTGAACTCGAAACAAGTCTGAGCCTTTTTTTTTTGTCCTTTATTTGGGAAGAGTCTAACACATAAATGCACAATCATACATTTGTAAT
>VJOZ01058277.1:6354-19003 GCA_009801055.1 Stichopus horrens
CCATAACATAACAAGGTTTTCAGACTTTTGCCCCCAGTTCCCCCAGATGACCTTTGACCCCACCAAAACAGCGGGGCACACTTTCTCAATATGGCAAACCTACATACCAAGTTTGACTTTCATCTGACTTTCCCTTATTGAGATTGAGCATACCCAAGCGGCGTCACAGACACACACACACACATGCACACGCCAAGTTGAATGCAAAGGTTCCTCTTGCTAATGCAAGGAACCAAAAACAATTAATCTTATATCATGAAGATTTAACCTACCACTAAACTGCAATAAAGGTCACCGCAACCCCCCTCAAAAAAAAAGAAAAGGTGTTGAAGGGAGTGCATCAAGGTGACTTGAATATCTATAGAGACACTCTACGGTTTTGGTAAAATCTTAGACACTTGATATGAATTACATCAGTAGCTCATCAAAAACTTCAGAGAGAGAGAAAAGTAGGGCATACCTTCTGGAGAGAGCTCCATTTCACCAAAGTAAAAGACTCCCTCTCTTAACATTATTTCTTGTATTATGATCCCTAGACTGTAGACATCCCCCTTTTGGGTGCCCCCAAGAGGGATTTCAGGAAGACGTAGTAACTCTGGAGCTGTCCAAAGGCGTTCTGAGGAGAGAATCACACAAAGATAAAGATTAAGTACTTCAAGCAGGAGTAAATCCATTTCATTTCCAAATACAAGTGGATATTTTGCACCATACATTAAATTTTGTGTTGTGAAATATGACCACACAATGAATATGCAAATTTAGTATTATTTACCAATTGGCCATGGTTTAGAACCTAACAAAGGAAGTTTACAATGAATCATGCAACAGTAAAGTGAAAAAAAAAGGAAACTGATGAAAAAATACTGGTGCCTGTAAAGACAGTAGTTTCTCAATCAAGTTTGTCAATTACTTTTGCTCATATAAAATGTCTTGTCTTATTTTTTAAAGACAACGAGCAGTCCAGCTTGGTGATGAGTGCAATAACCTACTACAATCCTCTCGTGAAGTCTGTCATAACCCTTCCTCTTCTGCTCATGCATACCTCATCTCTCATACAATGGTAATAGCAGTACTTTACATATACAACTGTCTAGATTTAAATGCAGGATTCACCCTTGTTTTTCTGCTCACAACACTACATTCATCAATCTCCTGGAATGACTACTTTTAACAACTACCGGGCACACAGTTTAAAGCAACACTTCGCTGCACTGCAACCGATTCCCAGTGCGAAATTGCGCAAGAGTTGCTTACGATGGAATCAGAAATCTGTGTTTTTGTCTGAGATGACCATAACCACTATCATCCAGATAAAATGATACTTCAATGGCATATCCAGAGAGAGAGAGGAGGGGAGGGGGCATGGATCCTGTGCTGTGGAAGGAATTTAAGGGAAGGGATGTCCCCCTCTGTTTTGAAAAAAATTAAGGAACATTGTGTTACAATGTAGCTTAACATATGCTTACTCATAAAGTCAGTTACTAGACCAGCTTGACCAATACACCATACAGTGCTGTTTTTCTTCCGTTGATTTCCTTTCTTCATTTGTCATAGTCAGTTTTAAAATTGTCTTAGGTGCCTATAGAGGGGGCTAGCACCTTTTGCCAAGTCCCCCTTTTGATCCGCCTCTGTACTTAGTTGACTTTCTTCCAAGGACACTAAGGTTAGCTGTGATTACCCTTTTAATGTCACATTCTCCTGATAGAACGACTGCAATCTCTGACCCTGATAATATTCAACTAGCAAGTTCATTGATTTACGATGTCTGATCCTTGATCCCCAACAATAGAGTGCATCTACCCCAAGGTACATGACTAAACAAAGAAAAACAAAGAAACTGATCCATATCTCTTAGAGTCAAATCTTTAATGAGAAAACAACACATCACTGTTTGGATTTACTGCAAAAGTGCATTGTGCATTGATCTACCTACCATCTGTGGATACGCAACAAAGGATTGGACAAAACAAGCTCCATCTTGCAGAGTCACATAACTGTTGCTCTACAGGTGGCTAGGTTTAAGTGACCCTGTATTCACTGGTGTTAACATTTTGTAAAAATAACATCTGCCCACACTACCTTCACTAAGTAAATTTAAAGTTCTTGATTTTGTTAACATAGTTGATACATTAATGACAACATGCATGAAAAGAGATTCATTAATGGGCTCAAAGCATCCCCTTTGATAGCATCAAGGTCACCACAAAATGTGGCTGATATATTGGGGACAATATCATTGAAGACTTGAAACCTCTTGATATTTTGTCAAATGTAGCATATACCATCAGGCTCGTTTCAGAGAGACAGAGAGTGAGAGTGGACTTGTGCAGTTAAACCAACTCTCACATCATACTAATTGGTTTAAAGTGCTGCAAGCTGAACCGCTTGTTGCATTTTCTCTTCCCCATTACTTACATAAGGCAATAACGAAAACCTACCGATTCCCGTGGGTTTTCACAAGCTTCATATGTCGCCAAGACATGAGCATGGGCTTTAATACTCCAGAGATCAATCAGCGATATGTGTGGGTGGCAACATTTTGAAAGAATCTTTTCCTTTCGTTTCTCACACACTTCGTTTTCAAAGCATTATCAATCAGCAGCTGCCATGTACTGTATCTTGCCCCAGAAAGCCAAACGTGAAAATGCACAGGATTCTTGTGTGTGCAGTAAAGGAGATCTCCAAAATCAAACAACCACTGAAAACTGTGTATGAATATTTTATCAAATGCAATAACTCAAAAAATCATAGCACAAAAGCTCAACCTTGTATGTTATATTAATGACTAAATGCTATTGTAATGTCGTCCATTTTTGTTGTCCTTCACTTGTTTGGTTTTTGGTTAAGTCTCAATCCATGATACAAAGACTGCATTCAATCCCACTTGAGTGAACATCTCATATATCTTCAATAATCATCTCAGCGAAAGCATTTGATTAAAAAAAAAAGAATCCTCAAAAAAAGCCAAATATATTTTCTTGCCAAATGTTTTTTTGTGTTCAGTTTTCTTTCTCTTTAGTTTATTACTATATTTCAATTTGTTATTACCTTACTAAAATCACCTCAGTACAATTACATAATACTAATGGAGAAAGAGCCAAAGTTTAATTTTGATTTGCATCATTTGCTGTAGCAGCTAGATGCCCTCTTGATACCACACCATCTCGTGCTGAAACATTAAAAATTAAATGGTGTATTCACAAAGTACCAACATGGCATGCAAGGAATATAGCTGTGAAAAATGTCAAACCTTTCAGGCTCATCAATAAACATCTGCTGCTAAATATTCATCTGGTCAAAACACTATACACATTAAGAGATGAGTTACAAAAGAAGCTTCATTTGAATTTATTAAAGTTTGGGTGGACAATATTTTCTCGGGGAACAAATAACTTAATTTCTATCGGTGAGTCAACTAATTTCTTTTGCAGAAGGCCACCATTCTTCCTTGAATAATCTATCGATCTCTGTTCACAAATATTGCTTTCTAAAATCTGATATTTTTGTGCAAAAATAACAAACACCTTATTTCCCTTTAAATCCACTGTTAGTGGTTTCACATCATTCATTACGATTATTCTACCAGCGAGTAGGCTATGTCCAAGCCAAACATCTTTATCTTTTGATAGACGAGAAGTTTCAATTTCATCAAGCGATGAGGAATATTGCCTTGCCATTATATTCTCAAAAGAAATTTTAGGAGGAAAGGCTCGAGATGGGGCAAGAATGCCTGAGATGTTGTGGCTTTTATAAGCTACACTTAATATATCTGGAAAGTACATCCCCCACCTCCTTATCAGTTTTGGTGTGCTGTCTGACAGAGAATAATGTTTCATGAAAATCGGTGACAGCTACCTACTGATGATTTATAAGTCATGATCTTTTCTTGCAGAGCAAGACTGTAGAGAATGGATCGCTGATCAGGGTAAAATAACTCCCCTATCTACCTAGGCTACCAAACTATAAATAACATTGCTCATTGTGAAATATGGCAACAATTACATACAAATTGGTCAAGGCCCTTTCCCTTCAACTACAGTATGGCATAAGGGATCCTGTCATTACTAAATTAATGGATTTAGGAACTTCACTGACAGCAAAATACCAGAAGGTATCGATTTACTCCCCCCTGTATACTCCTAAAGCTGGCAAGAAAACAGTCTGGCACCATTAGCAATGATGCCAAACCCCGGGCATGAGTAATGGCCAGACTCAAATGCCAGAACAATGTTATCAATCAAATATTCTGATGTTGCTGGGTGCTGCTGCAGCTTTATCATGACTGTTTAGCTTATTCAAGGCTAGTAAGTGCTATGATACATGGTAAATACTAGGGAATACAGATGGACTGTTTGTATTTGCCAACCCCGAAAATATTACAATTAAGATTCATTTTATGAAATTACAGCCATTGTCCTGATTCTACATAGGTAAAGAGTGAAAAGGTAAAATGTAGCAAGTGTTTTTAATTTCATATAATTCCAGAAATGTCTGGTGAAGATGACAACAACATATCAACTCCAAGCATCCTGCTACCAGGGTAACCAAAGTAACAGAATGCTGATGAAAGCTTCAATTATGAGAATGAAAATTTAAATTTTCTGAAATGCTCTTGCAACAATGCAGTGAGCAGAGAAATAGGGGAAACATATTTATATACAGTTTCAACATGCTACTGGAATCCACTGTTTACAATGTCCTGTGGTTACAAGAAAGATAACCAGTCCCTGCATGTGTGCAGGAAGAGATTACACTATGGTCCTGTGTTATATCTACATAATTTTTAAAGTTGAGAGTTTAATATAAGATCACATATGAACACATTTGCTGTGCTTTTATGTTTTCCTAAGGAATGTGAGTGGAGGTATAAGTAAAGGGGGATAGTGAAGTAAAGTTTGACTGCAGTAAGCAGGCTAGTAGCATATAACACAGTGCTTACAACAGAGAGGGTTCTACAGGAGCTAAAGGGGGCTTCAGTCCCCAAAAATTGGCTAACCTGCAAATTTGGTAAATAATTTATTATCATTCACTTTTATTTTTTTGGAAGAGTACACTTTTTGACACATGAGATCTCAATTCTGCCCAAGACGGTCCATTTCCTGCAACCCGGTCCAGAGGTTTTTATGGCCAAAAAATTCTGGGCCCGATAGTGCCGACCAATAGTGGCATTCTGCTCAGATAGTAAAACGTGAATGAGCCTGCCCAAAATAATTTCCCTAGAACCGCCATCTGACTTACAACCACGTAATATATGCAGCACTGTAGGATTAATGGCTCTTGGATGAATTTCATAACCTTCATGAGTATGCACTATGTTTATATGGACAAGTGTATAAGTCATACGTTCATTGATATAAGTCAGCGCTGTGATCTTTATGTGCATATAGAATTGACTAAAAGAGAAACAGACACATCAAGGGTTGAAAGCAATCGTCACTATACATGTAAACTGTACAGGTTTATGTGGTATTGCGGATGTGTTACGATACCATACTTGTATAAAGTTATCCTTAGACATTCCAGACTTAAGTTTCATTCATGACATGGTAGGCATTACTGATAACACATTGAAGAGAACTTGGAATCTGAATGAGAACTCCATGAAATGCTGCACAATGAGCATGCAGGCCAGTAACAAATAACACAGCACACTGTACATAACTTAATTCTACACATACAAAACAGGGGGTTCTACTACACAAAGGAGAGGGGGCCTACTTACACATGAGGGAGGGGAGGTATTTGATGTGGCTTTGAAGATATTCACAGGAAATGGTTATGTTTACACGTACCATGGCAGCTGAAATGCCTAAGACATACCTAGCTGGTGCACATATTCACAACATCAGCAAAGTACCCAAATGGTAGATCCTGGTGACCGCCTGCTGCCCAGCCATGGGAGGAGTGTAAATTGACACCAGTTGGGTTCAGTGACAGAGCAGCAAGGTGAATCAAGAGACCTTAACGAGTAGAGTAAATAGTACATTTTATACTTTATCATGCAGCATCCCAGTCCTTCTCAGAGCTAGAGAATAATTACACCAGACAGGAAAGTCTGAAACAATGAATTACCTGGCCTGTTTTTTTTTATATGTAGCTGGCTATCATTGGTTAATCAAAATCTGGGGATTGAGAAATCACATGCAGACAGTAGAAAGCACTTCATAGTGAATGCTTACAACATGGATTGTGTGGGGATATGCTGGTGGACATTTAAGCATCGTTTTGTGGTGCCATCAAAATGCTTGCGACAGAACAAATAGCAACTGAGTACCCTAACACCCAGTGGCAGATTTGATTAAGCCATATATACACATAGCTAGAGTTACAGCTAATTCTACCTTGTATCTCCTTGTAAACCTGACTAATCCTTTCAGCTTTGATATGTTACAGGCGATGTTCACAAAGGATATTTACATCTGAATCTCAGAGGACACATGGAGAGGACAATAAATTCCATCCACTGTCCAGTGATTTCAGGTAACTTTGGGACCATAATACGTGGCTTCAATTATCAAAGAGGATCTGAGACAGATAAAAATACTATAGTGATGAAGAACAGTTGAATAGGAAATGTATCAATTCACGTCACTTTACGACCATGTTATTTTATTCTGTTGGAAATAACTCGATGGTACATTGAAGCAACAAAGTCATCAGAAAGCTTAAGAGTGTCTTATCAGGAACATCAGGAATGGCTTAAAGAATCAAGGGCTGGTACACTGCTATCTATGCAGATACACTGGAGTCTTCTCTCACAACGTATGGTTTAGCATTATAAGTGTTTTGTTTTTTTGACTGGCATAAACATGTTGAGTGCATCCAACAAATTCCTTAGATGTTGCCGATACACACTGAAGGGTCAACAGAACTCGCTCCACTGCCTCATGGAATTTCACCAGTCAGTGGACATGATTGATATATCCCTGATTGTGGAGCCTGCAGATCAAAAGTTAACAACATAACAACCCCTGATCTTGTCCTCAAGTAAACACGTCTCTATCCTCTACTGATCACTGAAGGAATAAATTCTTCCCAAAGCAACAGAGATACCTTTACAAGTGCGTGCTTCAGTTCATTCTGAATCTGGAATGGCCTAATTTCTAATCAATCTCAAATAAACAGAAAACAGAATTGTTTTAGAACAGCACAATACACGCCATGCATTGGGTGATTCCTTGAAAAATTTGTGAAGAGGACCGGGAGACTCAGTTGAGAGAATTACTCAAATATGTACATAATAAAATCAATGAACTTTAATTTTTAACATACTTCAACACATTAGATTCATAGGCATTTAATATCAACAGAGTTCTTCCATTCCTACAAACAACTCTTACTTGCAAAAACAATGAGCACATTGATCAATCCCTTTATCGAGTTAACATATCCAAAAGCCATGATGAGAAATAATAAAAAATCACTCACACTCATGTGCAAATGAAACAGTTTGAGCAATTGCCCTCATCTACTCCCTGAAGGAACAGATCTCCATAAGAGAGAAATTGTGCGTTGTAAAGAATGTGAGCTTTAACCAGGGAGCTCATACTCGAGGAGCTCCCAGCACAAACTGGGCCGACCAGAAACACGAAAAACAACGGATATCTTGCACCGGCTGTTATACACCAAAGAGTCACTTTACATGTGCCTACACATGTATCTGGTTATTTTCTACTGAAGAACTGGAAAGGATAGCTATGTGTTGCAATTTAAGTTATTAGGAGTCAAGCCTGATGACATGAATATGTAGACCTAACATTTCACCGTCAGGTGCATAAGTAAGATACATGCCGTTATATTTGTTGTGATATGTCACAACGAATTTGCAGCCTATCGTAAGTTTGCATTTTCTTGTACCTGTGCACCAGACTGACAATGGCGTGTGCGTATTTATATCTGAATTTTATAGCCAGCACAAACGGTAGAGGTTTAACAATACGACATACATCACTTTTCTGACTCTAAGACTTCATGATTGCAACTAACATCCACAAACATTACATTTTTCCTTTGTACTCACCGATGATGTTAATATTACATTAACATTACCCTTTTATGTACACATCCAATTAGGATTAAGCATATGTTCATCCTGCCATCATTCCATGTCAAGTTTGTGAGCCTGATCGTACAAAATCAACATTCTAACCGTTTTTATTACTGTACAAGCATTCCTCAGCAGCCACATCACTCAAATGAGCTAATTCTTGAAAGATAATAGTCAGGCTGAAACACTCTGCTTCGTTAGTGTGTGACACAGTTGCAGCACCCTGATATTAAAACTAGAACACTTGTTCCATGAGCACTAGTTTTTTTTTTTTATTGTTCCATAAACATTCCTCTGATCCCAACTGTTAAGAAGAGCTAAATTACATTTCCATCGTTTGAAGTTTTGACAGTGAGAATTAAATTCAAGTCAAACACAAATGAATTCTTTCTTGAGGCCCAGACAATAAATTAAAGTTTAACCCTTCAGTGTGGGATGAGCGTTCCTCTGATATGAGTTACTAATTGGTCTCTTAGTATCGGAATATCATTAAAGGTTTGAATCTTTTGGTTTGCACAGAATTCAAGCAAAGAAAGTTGCTAGTCTTTATTGGCTCAGACCTGTGGTTTCTCTCAGTGAGTTGCCTGTTAACAACAGTTTATGGGAATACCAAACACAATACCTTACTCCACGCTGCTCGCAATAGATTCGTATTGCAACTTTGCAACTCTCCACAATTTCCTTGGTTTGCCCATAAATTTTGTACAAAATACAACAAGCCATAGTCCAATCAGATACCACAAATAAACTTGAAACTAATCTTTAGAAAGAGGTGGAAATACAGTTACTTTCAATGAGATGCCTACATGATCTTTGTTTTGAACACCCCAGTTTATCGCTACTCTGTTGTGGGGGAGGGGAGAGAACTTAAACGTGTCAATCAGGGAATAAAAGAAGGCGGGGAAGAGTGTTTATTTTTGTGAATACAAATTGAGATGGAGTCTGCAGAAAGGTTTGAAGTATCTCACTTTAAAGACTGTTGACAAATGTTTAACCCATTTGCAAATCTCTATGCTCTTGAAACAATCCACAAATTTGACATTAAAACTGAAAATATCTGTAGAGTTGCAGCTGCTAGAGATTGCCCAAGCCTTTAAATCCTTCAGTTTAGTTTAACTTTCCCTTATTGAAATATGTACGTCTACTTCACAACAATATCGGAATATGATCTCTGGTTACTTCCACCGCACTGTGACCATTACCTATACAATGGGCTGCCTACATGACCATTTAAAGTTCCATTTTATTTCTTTTCTTGCAATATTTGTGAGGGTGGGACCATCATAAGTTGTAGAGGACTAAAGGGAGACAATGCTGAAAAAAAAAGAAGAAAGATCGAATTTTGCAGAAAAGTGCATTCATACCCTCCAGATAAACACAGTAATTGATACTGTGAACAAACGTCCAGGATATCAATGCTCAGGTATAACTTATAACTATCAGTCTCACAGGTGGTCTTATAAAGATGAATAAACATGACCAATCAACCAACATCATTGAGAAAACATACATCACAATGAAGTTTACCCACACACTGTTTTTTTTCCCAGCTGTTACTGCAGTTCACTGTATTCTGATTGCACTGTGTCCTTAATGATGACCACAAATCTAATTTCTCTTCAACGGGATGGAATACCTGACATGACCTTTCAAAAGTGTCCTTGCTCTTCCTCTCATCAGAGTATCCACTTGACTTTTTTGCAAGAGCTGCAAACTTGTGTCAATTTCGGTCGATTTTAGACGGTAGCTTTTTAGAAATACCCCGAACCTACATTACATCTTTAACCTTGCACTCAAAGCTAAATGCCACTTCACGATTACTTACTTCAGTGGGTCATTTGCTGCAATTGATAGAGCCATAAAAACTCCCAAAATATAGGGCTTTTACATTATCCTATCATAATTTTTCTTTTTATTTAACTTTGTGTGCAAAGCCAGTGCAATGTTAACTAGCAGTCGCTAAATTAGTCTTTGTATATTAGCTAGTCAGACACAGGGTTCTAAATTACTCAGATGATGAGACCATGGCAGGTGAGCTTTGTCATTAAATTACATATTTAGTGCTCAACCTTTTTTGTTGAATTTCATCTGTTTGGCAACTTTCAGAAACTGTGCATTGCTCATCCACACGAGGATATGCTGTGTGATTGTTGGTGAAAAATTGGTTTGTGCAGGTACTGTTGGTTAAGAATTATCATTGTCTTGTTGTTTCACATTTGATCAACAGCCAATCAAGGTACCTACAGTCCTTGCTGTCACAGGAAAAAGTCTAACCTGCCATAAAATTTGGCACAATGAAACTTTTGCCAACGTGAACTACTTGCTTCACCTTTATTTGATATTTATACATCACTTCAAAAGTTGTATTTGTAAAAGTTCAGCTGTAAGAATTGTTACAAAAGCTTGTACAAATGTTGTCTATTTTGTCATTGGGTATTTTCCTTTCAAAATAGTTTCCACGGCCACATGAAACAGATGGTAAATATAATTGAAGGTGAGTTAAATTAAAACATATCTAATGAAATCATGTAGGACATATGATTTCCTCCCTTTCCTCACTATTTTACGTTTTTGACACTGAGTGATTAATTGTGCAGTTTACACAAAATTCCTGCATTATGAGTAGAAGGTTAAGACCTAAAAGGAAAAAAAAAAACAACTAGCTTAAGAATTTCTTTAGATTAAATTTATGAATTTCCATAAAAAAATGTTCAGTGCTCAGCACATCATGTGTGGGATCACTAAGTGCAAGAAGTTTGCATCCTCCTGAAACTTCAAACCTTACATGTTTTATGAGCCTTTGTACATTGTGAAGCATCTTTGAAAGTAGTATGAAGGAATGAGGTACACTAAGACTAGCCAGTAAGTTGCGCTACACCCCTTTTTCCTGTGGTTGTACTTTCTTTGCTAATATTGTAATTCGACTCACTGGTTGAGACCGTGATGAGGCACCTAGATCATGTCTAGATGACAATCAGTTTTCTACCATCACCATAATTATGGAACAAATCATTTTAACCATCAAATTAATTGCCTAAAATTCTGTGTTAAATACTGAACATTGAACAGTGTCTTGTCCTGATCAAAAATATTAAAACAGATTATGCCATTCTGAGGATAGGAGATGCTTTTTCTGGAGCATGAGTAATCCAAAATTTGGTGGACCAGATTCAATTATAATTTTCAGGCAAATTTGAGATTAAACTGCCCTTCGTGCGACAATAGTTTGTGCACCCAGCTAAAGCCAGGTCAAATGGAAATGACAAATGAGGAATCAAACAAAGATTTCTCAGATAATCAACTCCGACAAAGACCATATTACACTACTTCAATTTTAGCTTCCAGGTCTTTATATGACTCTCTGATGAAAATTTCAGTAGTGGAGTCTAAAAGACACCATCCTTGATGTGACTTTTTCCGAGACATTTTGCTGCGGGTGCTTTTTCGCTTAGCTGTAAACCACTTCCTATTGAGTGTCAGCTTTGGGCCAACACAAAACTATCAAACAGACTATGAGATGAAACAATCATAGATGACATATTTGGTTAAGCAAATATATTATGGTGGTTGTTTCTTCTTCTCCATCTCTCTTTAACCATCTTCTGGAGAGACAGATTTCTGTAAAATAAATGTGTTACCTGGGAGCAGTGTCAAAGCTGATTGGAACAACATCTCAATCTTTGTTTTATTCTCATTTTGTGCTCATTCTCTTCTCCTAGTGTTTCTTTTTTACTTTCTCCTCATTTTCCACATTTCCCACATTGTTTTCTTTTTCTGCTCATTTTCTTCTCATTTTGCCCTCTTTTCTCCCTACTTCATGCTTATTTCCTAATTTCTAGTTTGCTCTCTTCTTCTCATTCTGTGCTCATTTGTGACCTCTTTTTCTTCTCGATGTGGACATTCTCTTCCCCTCCTCTCCTGTGAAGTATACCTCAATCTTGGCATACACCTCTCTCCCCCCCCCACTTCCCCTCCTCAGTTTCCACTATTTGCTAACGTGTAGTCCTATGTTCTTCATTATACAGAAGTCAAATAAGGAGATTTCGAAAATGACTCACTGAAATGAGCTGCACACTAATTAATGAAAACGAAATGCAGTCGCAAGGTTGATCTCAAATCTACCATTCCTCCAGAATGTAAATGAACAAATATCAACTATCGCACAAAGCAAAGATTAGAAACAAATTCCGAACAATCAATGTGAAAAGCCTACCGAAGAAATGAAACGCACAACACAAATCATTATAGGCAGCTGTTTGATGAAACACATTATAGATTGAAGCCCTCTGCCATGAACACGGAAGGAAATACTATACTGAAGCTGCTTGATAATAAATACTGCAAAACATAGTTATGCAACTTCTGCTTATCAATGCTGGACATTAGCATCCTTCACTCATAAGCTCAATAGAGTGGATGCTTGAGAAGGTACTAAGTGACCATTATGGCTGAATACAAGCTAATACAAATGAATCGCATGATCACAAAGACAGTACACGCTCAGATAGGACTTTTTGTTTACCAATACACTGATACTTCAATTTAATTGCTACGACTAGCTATCCATTGGTGACTTGAGAAAACTCTTGGTGAGTTGAGATC
>VJOZ01058456.1:0-10809 GCA_009801055.1 Stichopus horrens
TCAGGTGTTATATAATATCTAATATTACATTGTTGGCCTGTGATTTGCAGGTGGAAAGCAAAACACTGGCACCAAAGTGGATGGAGCAATTTGATCTCAAGATATACGAAGACCAGAGTTCAATACTGGAGATCTCGGTGTGGGATAAAGATGTTGGCAAGGATGACATCATGGGCAGGTGAGGAATGACTGAAGGGAAGCTATTTATCGCTCCCTCTGTTTCTTGAGAGGGCACGATGGTGACTGTTGCTTTTGGTGAAATAGACAGCGTTGAAAATTTGTTGGAACGGTGAAGAGGATGCGAGGGATGATTAAAGTTGGAAGAGAAGCTGCTCGGAGATGCTTTAAGTCTCAGAACCGTTGAGTGATAAACAGTGCATGAAAGTTACCTTAAATTTAGCATTCAGGAGTGCTGGACTTCTGCTTTAAACCATAACCTCTTTTTTTTTTTTTTAAANNGTAAAAAAAAAAGAAGACAAGAGAGAGCTTGTGTTGTGAAGTTCTTTGGAGTATTTAGAGGAGTTTGTTTGTCCAGCCAGAGCTACTCTGCTGTCTAGGTTACAAATGTAATGCTGTTACAATTTTCTCCCCCCCATAAGAAAAGCCTTTTTTGGGCAAAAAAAACAGGAATACCGATGTGAATTTGTAATTATATTCACTCGAGAACAAATTTGGAGAAGAGGTTACCATGGGTTGTCATTACAAACATTACCAGTGGCATGGTTTTTGGCCTAGGTGGAGGAGATAGCGATGCTAATCTGTATGCTTAGAAACCAGCAAATGAAAGGTTAAAAGTTTGTAACATGGTAACATGCGTCATTAAATGGTAAAGGCCTAAAGGGGAAAAAAAATCCGTAAAAGATGTAAGGCTGTTTCTAAGAAAACTTTTAGAGTCTATTTAGAACCTAGAAATTACTTTGTGTATGTATGGCCTAATAGTAATAAGTATTTTGCATACAGTATTTGGAATTACATTGTAGTACGTGTCATCAGCCAGTATTTAAGGTATATTTATGACAGCAGTTTGTAAGGAAGTTGCAACGCGAAGCCCTTAATATCCTGGCGTGGTGGTTAAAGGTGGTAATGGCTGACGACTTACACCCTCTGACGTGTTCCTTCCCTGCTTAGGTATGTGCGAAAATGTTCTACCTGTCATAGATGGTAAGTGATTCCCATGGAAATAGTAGCAGAAGCACCAAACTTAATTTTTTTTTCTAATCTGAATGCCATCACCTCCCCCTGCCTCCCTCTCCAAAGTGTCCAAACTTAACCAGGTGGATCAACAGTTCAGTGTATTTGACATAACATCCATATATTGTGTATTCCCCATAGTGCTTATATGGTGCATGCAACCTGTTCAAAAATTTCAAGACATATTTGTCATGCCCCATCCTGAGTACGATGCTGCCAGTTTGAGCTCAGCATCTCTAGATCTGAATGTGTCATCAGGGAAAGTGAATCGGCTATCATGAAACTTGACATTTTACTGTCGAGCCTAGCAATCGGTCCGGGGGGTGACATTTGAACTGAGACGGATGATCCTGTTGCTTCATCATAGAGTGATATTTTGAAGTACGAAATTTGAAAGTAAAGACCATTTTCTGTATGAATCTCTGCTTTAGATTTGGTTAGGTTCATAAAAGTTTGTAATTTGTAATATACATGCCCAGGTTAAAAATTTAGTGAAAGCTAATCCACCCTCCAGTGTCCTATCACGACCGTGTCGTCACTCATGGTAATAAAAGGTAATTCCCCTCGCCAGGCAATAGATGTGCCCCTCGTGTATGCTCACGCAGGAAATGTAGTCATGGCTGGCTTTTAGCATTCTTGTTTGTTGCATTCATGTACTTTAAGCAATTGATTGGTTAGTTGTAGTTCCACTATGAGCCATGCCACCCCAGTATAGCATTCTGCTGTGATCTAGGTTCAATGTCATAAACAGACCGTGAATTTTTCTTGTAAGAATTTCCTTTTTGTAAGGATTTCACAGTGACATCATTTCAACTTCTCAACCCGCTTGCTTGCCTTTTAATTGATTATGTCGTAAATCTCGAGTTACTTGCAGTAAGATCTTATAAAGGATGAAATTCAACACCACATTCCCTGGAATCATCTGAAGATTACGAACGGTACAGCTATTAGACTTAAGAAAAACGATCACTGTCACCCAATCCATTCACTCGGTAATTTTATATCACAAATCAATGTGATCGCTGTCAGCTGATCGTCAACCCCCACATTTTGAGCATGTCATCATCAGGAAAATTGAATCAGCAGAGAGATCATGCATTGGTAATCAGTGAAATTTTCTCATTTACTGGTAAATGGTTTGTTTTTGATTTGTTTCTCCTTCCCATACAGCTACAAATTGACATGACTCTCTTTATGATGTTCATTCCAACCTGCATGTTTGTGATGGAGAGATCAGATTTCAATCATTGTCAGTACGACCATCCTCCACCATCAATCTCTCACTGCAAAAAGATAAATCACAGTCGGAGAATCCCGTCTGGATAAATATTTAGTGGAAGTGCGATATCGTATTGCATTTTCAAAATTGTACATGGCAGTCCTTTTGTATAGGATCTGGTAAAACTTCCTGGCTCTTTTGCTTTGTTTCATTCGAGTCTCGTCTGTGACATATGCCATCGACCGGCCAAATTCTTCGATTTTTCGGCAAGCGAGGGGTAGAATGAAGTTATACTGAGGAATGAAGTAATGATGAAAATGCCTTAACGATACTACAGTACAACTTTACAAAGAAAGTTTTCATGCCTGTAATTTCAGATGTTTCCATTAACCTGGTGCAGATGTAGTACATACAGTACTTAACTACAGAACACATTAATCCTTGTGTAGTAATGATATCATGCACTTGGATTTTTGTTCTCTTATCAAATTGTATTGAGTAAGAAAACATAGAACATGTTTCTGTCATTTAACATGACATTTTGGTTAGAAAGTTCTGTGCTGCCTACCTTCGTATAGTACATTAACGAGAAATGGTACGTGGTATAGTGGATTTGCTACTCCTGTTTGAACCTTTCTTATGTTTTCTATGATCTATATTTATTCAATACTCTGGTTTGCCTCCTGAAAGTTGTGCTTGCATATTCATGAGAATTTGAGATTCAAAACTGTATGGAAAGTTTGTTTTTTTTTTTCAAAGATTACCCCTTAACTCCTTCAGAATGTGTTGCTTTGAGTTAGTACTTGAAATCTTATGTTTTGTAAGTGACATATTGTAATATAGCTGCAGGTTACAGTTGGGAGATTTTTCTTTTGCATTTCCTACAATTTAATTGGGTTCCTATCATTTGCTTCATCCTTCCCTCGAGAGATAGAACTCTCTCACTGTGTGAGACTCCCATAATGCCTACTCATCCTTTTAGCCAAGAGTCACTTCTCCTAGGTACATGTATGTAGAGTCTTGAAGGATTTGATTTTGCTTTTGAACAGAGAGACATCGGCTTGAAAGCTACTCAGTTTGTGGGAATGGGGTTTTACTGATGGTGTTTAGTGGATTTGCAGTGCCTGAAACCCAATGCTGATGTTGACTTGATGTTTGGATTACATGTTTGATGTATTGTAACTGGTTTCGAGCTGTTTGTGCCTATAGTAGATGTTTAACAGTCATCCTGGTGTCCTTGGTATTTCAGAATTCGTAAACAAGATAGCATTTTCATTTTTTGTTGGATGCATGATCCCCTTCATTACCCAAGGACTAATTAATGTGTTTTTCAGGTTCCAGGTTGTCCCTTGAAACCTTTCAGGTGTAATTAGCCGCTAAGCTTACAGTAACTTTACTTCTTCAGTTTTTCAGAACAAGAAGAACAAAGTGGGGAGCAGAGTTGCAGTACATGACAATTTACAGTCCAGTGCATCATATTATTAGTCATGTATCATATGTTCAAAGTACCATTTTTCATCTTGGTGACTGTTGTGTTATTGGTTCGTCAGTGTTCTCCCCAGATTTTTAAGAGTGTGGGGTGACCATCTGCAAGGGGGACATGTAATCACAACCAATTGCCAGCCTTAGAAATTTCTTATAATGGAGGTGTCAAATGATGCAAAATGGTGCTCTGTTTGAAGTGACAGTAGTATATCATGGAGATTCTGTAGGTGTCAGGACTCATTTTAGCTGGGTGGTCCGTGTTTCACTTGTCCGCAATTTTTGCTAGAGGTTGGGCCACCTACTTCAACCCCACGTGGAAAGCACCTGTGTTCGGTAAATATTCCGCTCGAAGTAACCAAATCAGTAGAATTGCTGATTATTAAACTATGGATAGCATCACATGTTCCAGGTGTCGGCAATTTGACACCTCGCCTGTAAAATTTCATTTCAATCTTTTTGCATGGGCCCCAGTTTGAAAGATGTGAAAGAATCCTTCTTAACTGAATGGTGTTCTTAAGTCATTAAAATTTCTGCCATATGCTATAGCTTTTTATCTGCATTATTCAAATCTCCAAATTGGATCTCGGGGCAAAGGTGTGGAGAAACTTCATAGGTATTTTGTCTCGTTGTCAGTCTGGTCCCCTTTAGATTAGAACAGAAACATCTCAAACTTGAGAACTGTAAAGATACACGCCTCACCTTTCCTTACTATAATTGATGTGCAGTCAGATTACCAGACGTTTTTACCTAGTATACGTAGCTACACATTGCATCATTAAAAGCATATGAGGCTTGGTAGCTGTTGTCTTTTTGTGTCGTGTGTATCCCGTCTCTTACAATACTGCCATTCAGTACCAGCCATGGGATAGATTCTGAAGATTAGTCAGGTCACAGCTCATTGATGAAAGAGGTGATGCACTCCTTAGCAACAACGTCAAACTTTGTGTCATTGTTTGAAGTAGACAATTGCCAGTCTTTCTCTCCTTCCAAATGTCAAAAATGTGGATCAACTCATTATGTTAATTTATTCAGAAGAGGTGCATTATTGTAAAGTATGGTATTGTCGTGATAGTTTGATGACGATGATTAAAGTTTGACCCATTTCTCATATGCCAAGTAGGCCGAAGAAACAGTTGTCACGAAAGGTTCTTGCTAATTGTATTGAGGGGGACATGGAACTCTACCCAAGCGTACTTGATGGTGCAACAAGGTACCATGGTGCTCGGATGACTGACGTCATTAAGTCATTAAAGAGCTCTATAGGATGAATATCAAGGATGGTATTTATTACTCAAAATTAAAGACTCGATTAGCAATGCATATGCCATCTGATTACAATGGCAATTTGCTCTCTCTTGGAGAAAGAGCAAAGTGTTTGCAAATAAAGGGAAGAGAAAATTCAGCTGTGTTTTGAACCTGTCATTACTGTCAATGGGCAACACTTGCATCCAAGTTAAGATATGTATTCCTGTCAGGGATACACAGCAGCACTTGGTTTATAGTAGTTCCTAGCAACCTTTTAAAGTTTTGAGATGATTAACCCTAGTGACGACTTCAAGAAAAGACCTTGGAGAAAAGTCAGTGAGACAATCCAGCTAAATGGTACTAGAAATGTCAATCTGGACTGCAAGATTGTGTTGACTCCATAAGTCCCTGCTGACCCCTTAAGTCCATGCTGCCCCCACAAGGAACCCCTGCTTGCGGTATGTCAAAGATTCACAAGAAACAATCAAAGTTTTAAGTAGCAGATTCCTTCAGGAAATGTTTTTACTTCTTTTAAACCTCTCTAGGGGAGAGGTTGATCTATCTACCCTAGAACCAGAAAAGACTCACTCCCTGGAAGTGGAACTGGAGGACAACGCTGGCATGATTGACCTCCTCTTGACGATTAGTGGAACGTCGGGGACGGAGAGCATCTCAGACCTTGGCTCATTTGTGGCTGATCCAAACAGAGAGAGGGAACTGATCAAGAGATATGTGAGTAGCCATCTTGTGCAATGGTCAGATAAGACCTGTAAACAGATTTTAATCTAGAGGGGGCAGGCCCATCAGCACATGCTGCATAATGTTAATTTCTCTTTTACCCCAGAAAAACTAGTTTGGGAAAGCTTTTGAGGGGACAACACCCCTGTCTGCCCGCCCTCCCTCTCAGTTATTTACCTAGGTCAAATTTTCCTAAAAGGATGATATGTCCAGATTGCATGCACCAACCGCCTCATTTGCCTCCTGTACCCCTCCTCACACACTGCATCCCTTATTCTAGTAAAGAAAGCCTGTTTGATCTGGTGAGTGTTTATACTGTAACATTTTGTATATTGAAAAATTGTGTCAGAGGGGGAAAAATGGCTGTAGTTCATCACTGTGCATGAAATATTTGTTGATTGAGGAAGATCCAGTGTAAGCTTACATGTCCCCCAAAAAAAACTCTGCTTGACTTTAGTAAAGTGTGTAATATAATGAGGTTGAGTGCACATTCATTAATTTGAGGTAACATTCCTGGTTTCAGACATCCGCAAGCCAGTCCTATAATCATCGCATTTTGCATTCTGTCAGTATGCCCTCTCCCTCTCCTCCCTCACCTCATGTTGAACGCTGGATGTTCACTTCGCTGAAAATCTTTCAAGTTAATTTTCATCGACACATTTGTGTGACAATGTTCTCAAAAATTGATATGCAAGTCGCAGGCATTTCATCAACCTTTTGTCAACTTCTCTCGTTAAAGTGTTACCACTCACTTAGAATTGGTTCCATATTGTCTGAAATTGTGTAAACATTCTTGGAAGATATTACACTTCCTTTTTTTTAGTCGTCCTCATCATCAGATTAGCAACAGCAAAATGTATGGATTTGATTCTCATCCATCCATGTGTACCCATCCAAGCAATATTTTAAGACACATTCAAGTGGCTCCAAATTAAAAACCTTTATAAAGGCTTTGAGACCGGAAAGAGTATACAGCTCTACGAGCATGTATACAGTGAAGTCACCTTGTGTATCATTCATAAGTTATGGCATGCATTATGGAATTATCAGAATGGGAAAGGAAAAAGTGGGAAATCTAATGAGGGGAAAAGAAGATGAGAAACATTGATATCGTAGAAGACGAAGAGGAGGTAGGAAACAGATAGATTGGAAGATTTGGAGAGAATTTCAGTAATAATGAATCACCAGTGCTAACTCAGCTTTTAATTAGAGGAATCCAAGCACATTACAACAGACCAAAAAAAAACAGCTGTTGTGAAAAGATATGTCTTAAAAGACAAAATACTTTAAGAAACTTCCGTAATATGCTTGACAGTGTCATTCCAAAAAAGTGGAACAAGAAGTTTTCCCCTCTCATCTACCTCATTGTCTGGAAGAGTTGATGATAGATTTTATGTCGAAATAACTCTATTCTGCATTTCCTTGACAGAGTATCAAAAACTCTCTGAAAGATATAAAAGATGTCGGATGGCTTCAGGTCAAAGGTCAGTAGTCTCATTGATAACAGCTGAATGTCTTAGGCATCATACGTTTCTATCCACTCTTTGAGCGAAACTTCGTTCGTCTCGAGTGGGCATGGAGGATTGTGATCCCTGTGTGCAGTCTTCTTGTTTCCACTGTCGGATTGAGTGGTGGTGCAACTATGTTCTGTCAAGTACTGTCCTTTTCAGAGGGAAGTTCACGCGGTTACTCACTGCACACTACAATAAACTCTGAATCACAAGCATGTTTCTACCTGTACATCCATATAATGTGTATAGTAGTCAATTGTTTGCCACCAACACGCAGTCAGTTTCTGCTTCATTCATCAAATTGGAATTAAGAAGTCACCATAGAATCTGATCTTTTGAAAAAAAAAGAAAAAAGTCGTGCAAAGAGCATTTAAATTGACATTGTAACTCTCGTTGCTTTAGTTTTTATCCTAGATGTCGTCACTGCTTGCACTGGCTAAGTTTATAGGACTGTTCCAAGTAAGCCTTGATTTGCAAAGGAGAGAGATATGTTCAACACAGGCATTGGTGATAGGTAACTTGATGGCATAACCCGAGGAAAAATCTGTAAATCAAGAAAGATATTTCTCATCCATGTAACAAATCATCCTTTACAAAGACGGTCAGCCACAGGGGAAGTTTTTAATGATCTTTTGCTCTTACTCTTATTTGGAAGAGCACTTCACATAGATATGTATAACAGCCTACAGAGCTAGCTGGGCTCCTTGAAAGGGATACATACAAGCTAGAGAACCAAAAAAATGTTTTAGAATAAAAAGTAATGAGTACCAGGCTTTTTGCAACCAACAATGAGAAGATGGAAACATTCAGATTAAGTCCCAAAGGAAAGTATCACAGCAATTACCATGGAAATTGAAAATTTAAAGGTCATTTTTATTCTATTTGATACTAAAGATTACTTTATAACCCAAACATTGTGACATCCACTGATTATTTATCCGCAAAAGAATGATGGGTGTACAGTCGGTCCTCTAACAACCAGAACTTGTAATGGTTCAAAGAATTATCCTCTCTGTCTTTGGAAGTTTCATTTTCAGTCGTTTATCCTTCATCCCCGCACACCCATTATCTTAAAAACTTTCTTTGTTACTCTGTCTCCACGAATGCAGTCACTTTAAGGCATTTCTTCCTTGTAAGAAATGCAGTCACCGAGGCGTAGAAGAATTTTTTATTACCAAACACAATTTGTTCATTCCGTCTAAATTACTCTGTTCCCTAAATTACCAATTCATCTTTGAGAATTTCGGAATTTGAAGCATCAGGAGAGGAGGTAGCGGTGACAGCTCATTCTCAGGGAGTTGGTGAAGTGGTCTCACATGAATGAACATGTCTGATGTAAGAACAGAACCAAATACTTCCCCTCTTAAAGTTCCCATCCCGCGGTGACGCTATCTGTCGGTTCAGAGGCAGTTACCTGGGCATTACCTCAGAAGGGACGTGGAAGGAGTTTGATCGAGACTTTTTCTGTTTGCAATGGCAGAATTGATCAATTATGGAAGGTGAAAAAAGATGACCATCTGTAAGGAAATCTAAAAATATCATAACCATCTAAAAACTTTGTTCTGCGATCCTTTGCTTAATTCTTTCATCTTTTTTTTGTCGGATAAGGTAAATTGGGTTGATCGAAAGGCATGCATCAAGAAAAAATTCACACCTTCCTGTATGTGTGGTGTCGTAACTCGAAGCAAAACTACTTGTAGATTCATGTTTCATACATGTTTGCTTCACTTGTTCTTCGTCTTTACGCCAGTGAATTCTTTAATCGTGTTTCTCAAGTTACGCAAAGAGAAAACCTGCTCGAGAAGAAAGAATCGCACAGATCTTTTGAAGTTTCACTCAGCTGTTAAGCTCCTCTGTCATTTTGATATCAGCTGCTGGTTTGTGGAGAAATGTTTTACAGAAAGGTCAAATGACCAATGCTTGTACTTCAAACTGCTAGTTGCTGCTTGTCTTGGTTACAATGTGTAGCAAAGCACAAAGGTCAGAGCACTTCGAGACCTGGCACTTGAGAAATGATGCAGGATAACTCTGTAAATGTACTCATCCTACAAATTATCAGAAAAACAGATGGAATAGTTAAGGCAACAGATGGTAGTACTGAGTGCCAAGCTGGATTGCGATTATTCACGAAGCAATGCCTTTAGCCACCACCATCTAGTTTTAAACTGTATTTAGCAGTTATTGAATATCTTAAACCTTTTTATTCTTATATTTTTTCTGTCTTTTGTCCACATTTTTCTTCCTTACAGTAATCAAAGCTCAAAATCTAGCATCTGCTGACATAGGAGGTAAGTCAACAGAGATACATTTCCTGATTGTTGGTGTTTTTTTTCTGTTTTTCTAGCTCTAATGAATCACTCTGCTTTGCTCTGATGTCAAAAGAGCTTGTCGATATTGATCTCAACCATACTTAACGATGAATCTGAATCTTACAAGAACATTTTGTCCGTTTTGGACCGTGAAAAAATTAGCAGAAATGTGTAGATGATATGTTGTCAAGGCGATGGGAAATGGAGGCTGTATAGGACAGGGTATCGTGGTACTAGATTGAGGTGAAAGTCTTCTTGATGTTAGTAGTCATAAAAGTCAATGACAAGCTTTGCGTTTGTTTATCTTTGGAGGTAGCTATGTGAAGTGGTATGATAGACAGAATGTCTAAAACAATTCAGCATGTTTGGATATGCAATGTTTCGAGCCCTTATCAGTAAAAGGGTGAGCATATTGAGGCAAACATTAAATGGACGATATATTCTCATTTCGTGGATTAAATATCAACTTTTGTCAAAACTAGGGTAAACTTGTGAATTGAGCTGACTAGTTTCGAATGGTCATCGTCAAAACCATTAATGGTGCTGAATGGTTTTACTAGATTTAAAAGGAAAGTTATCTAATACTCATTCAAAATTCAAATAAAACCATTCAGGACCATTCAGCATTTTTCATATGGATTGTAATCCTGAGTTGTTGTAACAAAATGTCATGTCCAGTGCAGAAATAGTAGAAATTAAGTTTGCGGTAAAGCAAATCTAGAGTTCAATTAAGTTGTTCTTATAAGTCATTCAGTGAATTGTCAGAAGTTTTACTTCAAAAGAAAAAAAGGCAAGTAAATTTGGGTCCTTGCTTAATTTTACAGGTCCTTAAAGCATATGTGCATTTACAAAAAAAATTCTTAGTTTTTTTTTTTTTATGATAGTACAACATCATTGGTTATAACTCTTTCCACTTGCAGCCTTGAGTGTAAAATGATTGCTTACTCCATAGAAGTAAAATGTGCAGAATGGTATCATGCGATCTACTTTGACAAAATTTTACTGTTGGTACGTCAGTAGCGTGACAATGTGCAACATTTTTTCTATTTTGCTGTTTAATTCAATAAGTACAGTGTACATTTCCAGGAAGAGTAAATAAAATGGGGGCAAT
>VJOZ01058460.1:0-10013 GCA_009801055.1 Stichopus horrens
TTCTTTTAAGCATACCAACAATGACATAACAAGGGAAGGTGATGATGTAGTGGTCATTGAGTGAACACCACATGCCAGTAAATTCAAATATTATTTCCTGCAGTTGTCCACTACATGACAATGAATTAATATGTGAACTGCCAGGGATTTAGCACATGCGGTTTTCCTGCAGTAAAATGCTTATACTGTATAGAGGCACGTGTAGACGTCACTGAGGGATCTACTCTGAAGTGGCTCATCTTATGCAGCCAAACTTATCTTGAAGATGACAGTCTGCTGAAGGTGTTTTCTATTGAGACCCACCAGTTATGGATAATCCTTCCGTCCAAACCTTTTTCAAACATTTTTTTGCTCAAAGTTATTGTGATCATAGTTTAATGCAGGTTATACAGGAGTGTGTATGGTGAGGGTACAGTGTATCAAACATTTCTTGTATCACATAGTGATGAAACAACACTCACTCTCACACATCAAACTATTCAACCTGTTTCTATGGACACAAATGACGAATGGAAACAACATTGAAATTAATTATTTCTATAATCATAGTCATTATCGATATATGCTACAAATAATTCCCTGTCAGAGAGTTAATAGATCTCATCAATTTCAGTTTTTCTCAACTGGATGTTCATTAAAAGTTCCAAAGTAATAAGACCAGAGATTAGATGTCGGTTTATTGTGTCTTGTGGTTATACATGTAAGGTCTTAAGGTCTTTCCCTCTTGTCCTTCAGAGTTCCACAATCAGGTCTGTCTAATAAACGTATAAATGTAGATCAATAAAAAAAAAAAAAAATTATGTCAGGTAATGAAGGCCTCTACATTGAGTGTACTCAAACTAATGCCCTCATCTCCTCTTGAAGCATACTCATACAAGCAAGTCCATCTGCATGCGGATGACGTCATTTGTCGAAAAACAACCATTAGTTGCTAAAAGTACGCCTTGCTTGTCCACTGAAATGAACTCAGCTTTGGCATATATTTGTTGCACTCTGTGGAAATGACCCTCATCTTTTATTATTGTACATGTTCTTGTTGGGCAAGGACATCACTTTCTCCTTCAACGTTTTTACTTATCACAAACTTGGAGTTTAATATAAGCATATAATTTGTTTTCTCTGAGGTCTTTTAACTGTGAGACATAGTATTCAACTCCATTCACAACCCACTGTACCGTATAATGACAAGTCACAAATTATGTTGAATTCCTGAACCTGTAACTGCAAGGCAAATGCAGCATTTAACATTTTCCAGATTGAATGTATTACTAAGTAATACTTATTCCTGAACCTACAAGTGCAGGTCAATCATAGAACCTATTTATTTCCTGAACTTGTAAACACAAGTGGCAAACTTGGCACTTAGAGGTGCTTGGATGTAGAGGTCAGTTTCTCCTAACACACAACTGCAAACAGCAATGTATTTCTCACTGCCACATCCATTAAAAGGAAGACTTAAGTTGTGCTCTTTATTTCAAGATATGTTAAATAAATCAAACAGTCGCGGCGGCACTTCAGTAGATACTGTAAAACGTTATTCCTTCCCAGATAATTCTGTTCCTTTCCAGATAGTTCTGTTTGTCCAGCTACTGTACACCACTTTATATGACATTGAACTTTTCTAATTAATGCCATTTCTGTTCCTCCACATATAGTACCGTATTAAGTTTAACATCTTCTAGTTCTGTAGAATCATTATCATGAAGTTCAGCTTTACAGGCATTGAAAGTCTGCTCACAGTGACATAGTGGCAAAACATTTCACCCCGGAATGCAGACCTACGTCACTGCAGAGTGATAAACTGATGTTATTGGCTTGATTTAAATTCACGTTTTGAAGACTTCCCACAGTACAAATCAAGACTTGTTTTCACTCAGTCATAGACAGTCATAGACTCAGTCATTATCCAAAAAACAGGGCACCAGTGGTGCAAGGCTTGAAGAGAGAATAATTGTCATGTGTTTGTTATTTTCAATTGTTTCATATAGGTTGTTGCCATAGCAACAGTAATAATTAGCATGTGTAGACTAAACAAAGGCACCATTAAATTGAAAATGATAAACAGTTTATAGATAGATGTGCCTCACAAACAGACTTGAATAAATATATTGTGTATCTGTTTCATGGTCTATGTTTAGAACCTACTGTACAGTATTGGTGCAATATACAGTAAGTGTCAATGCTGATCTGCTCTTTGAAGTCACTCCTTCATTAACTGTTATCTTTAATACTGTAAGGATTAGTTATTCCTTCACCATTTCGTCTTGTGAGATGCAGTCACTCCATCATCTAGATGCCGTTGCTCCTTCATAATCTCTTCTGAGTCTTGTCCGATGCATGGTCTTTCTTTCAATTAAGATGTGCACTACAGTTTCTCCTTTTCATTCAGTCATCCCTGCAGAGGTTGCCACTCCATCATCTGTTTTCTTGCGATACCTCCACACCATCTCTTCTCTGATGCTGCAGCCCCTCTTCTGTTATCACTTCTCTATCACAGCATATCCTACATGATCTTTTACTCTGTTGAGATGCGGTCACTTGTCCTTTTTCTTGAGATGATTGTCATTCTTTTTTCTTTGCATCTCATCTGGATGCAATGACAGCTTCTCTCCTTTGACAATAAAGCAACTTGATTGTTAAATGAGGCCATCTTTGTTTGCTATGATGAAGAATTACACTGAAAGTATATTTCATTTCTATAACATACTATGGTTTGATCCTGGGTATTCCTGGCTATTTTTGTGATTGTTTTACTATGGAAATCAACAACAACCTTATCTACACTTTTGCTCATCTATGGTTAATAATTCAGCCCCCAGCTCACGATTAGGAGGCACCATTATACCTCCTTGTCTGACAATATTATAAGTACAGTTAGAGTGCAAGTAAAATGTCTTCAGTGCTGTTGAATTCATTGCAAACAAGTTGCTTGTTTAATGCAATTTCTGCATTTGCAAAAGGTAGTAACAGCCTACATTTGTTGCTGATGTCATTTATTGATAGTTGTCACCTATTTAAAGTATTTTTAGTTAAAGTCCTTTTTATGATGCCAGCTGATCACATATGTATCTTTCAAACTCACTGCATTGTGTCATTAAAAAGGTGAATTCATCAAAATATCAAAATCTTTAGTTCTGTTTGACATGTGGAGATTGTTTGGCTATTTTGGAAGTCATAGCTATTGTTTTTTCAGACTTGTACCAAATACAGTGGATGAGCTTAGCCACATATAGAAGGTTATTGGTGTCTGAATGTAGTAAAGAGATTTTATGTTGCTGAAAATGTGCAAAGGGGAACGAAAATCGTTTTGGTCACATGAACATCTTGTACTGTATGTATGTCTTGATATTTTACAGGTGAACATAAGGTAAACTTCATGCATTTGGCAAGATTATGGGACAAGTACTCGATAGAGGATTTATCTATCGTTACGGAGAGCCAGCGACCAATGCAGAGAGTTATACCAAAGATAAATATTAAGCAAGCAATCTCCTCTACAAAAGGAGATGAAGAAGAAGGACATGATGTCTCAAACATCTTTGAATGGATTGGAGTAGTATCCTGTGAAATCAACCAGTGAGTATAGTCGACAAGAGCTGGAAATATGAATTTCATTGATACAAATTGTAAGGAGAAATAAAAATGCTTACAATAGCTCCATGTTTGAAAAGTGGGAATATTTAATATGTCTGGGTAACTTTTTTACCTTTTTTTTTTCTCAGCAGGTTATCTCATCACAATGCACAATGTGTCGCAATGTGTGAACAAATGTAACTGAATTTTTAGCTTCAAAGAGGTGTGAGGCACTTTGCTGAGTCATATACAATTGCTTGTACAGTACATACCAGTCCTGCCAAAAAGTTTGGTAACCATATTTGATTCTAGCACAGTGAATGGTGTGATTTTATTATTGTATGGTACAGTACATAAGAAGAGTTATGGTGTGAAAGAATTATGAAGACATTTTTGATTGAACAAGTCAAAAGAAAGATGATATTCTCATGAAATGAGAGTGATTCAGTGGCCCCAAACCTTGATTACTGTATCATTTTCATGAAAAATGTGGATACTCAGAGAATTAAAAAGCAGTAGAGTTTGATCACTGGGATTTCATGTGCTGTGATTTACTTTATGTGTGTATGCTGTGCTGGCACTACAGTAAATTAAGTGTGCACCGCAAATGAAAAAGTTATTTGCAACTCAGAAAGACTCACATACGTTTGGTTTTGCCATTACCAATTCCCTGCACATATTTGTAGCTTGAACAACACTGTAGCATAAGTCAAAGAAATTTGCCAGTAAACAAAAATGATTGAAATTTCATATTTACTGTAATATCAAAACTTTCTTTGCTTTTTTCCCTTAATTTGTGAAACCATAAATATTCTTTTGTTTGGAAGTAGTGGATTTTTAACAAATTTCCATTTCTCAGTTATCACTTGCATTATTTGGAATTAGTTGTGTCATTCACTAGCCTTACAGTACAGTACCTACTGTAAGTTGAACAACCTTCTTTATAGTATCAACTGTCTTGAAAAGACATCTATTAAATGATACAGTAAGACTTTGGATCTTATTTTCACATCATTTACTGCTCAATCTGCAATACAGCTAATCTTATTTTTCCACCAGTCTCAAATTTCAGAGTTAAATATCAACTTTTATTTCAAAGAACAAGAAAGGCTTCTTCAGGGTGTTTACATAACATTTTGTGAAAACCTACAGGCAGCCGGAAATCTTTCTTGACTAAAGTAGTCTTCCACAGACATCAATATCTTGAGTCATTTGCCAAAGATATTGGTGTGGACTTTAAAGTGCCTTAGTGAAATATTAGTATTCTCTTTCATTGAGGATCACCTTAAACAGTTGCTGGATTATTCCTTTGTTTTATTATATATTGTATTATGTTGTACATTGTTTGAAAACCATACACACATCTATCATCTTTTTTTGAAATATGGCTTTTCAAAGTTTGATAAACATGCAAAATTGATGACTTGTGCAGTGTTGCAAAGTGTCAGTATTTCTTTAGTTTGGCCTACAATATGACTCCATACGGTAAGTGTACTTGAGTCCTCAAGTACAGTATACTTAAATCCTTAAAGGTTGTGTGATGTGAAAATGACATTTTGGAGTATTGGATGTATTAATCATGGAAAATGTTGAAAAGAGCGACAAATTCCATCAAATATTGACAGTTTTACAGGCAATTTCCCATCTCACACCTGCATCATGAATAAACACTGGCTAAGAATGCAAATTTGTGTCATCAAGGGATGGACTCCTCTGAAATATCTTACTTTATCCTTTACTTAACCTTTACAGTATTTCCAAGACAACTAAGAATTTTATGTGCCCAGAGGGTTTTAGTTGGGAAGCATATATTTTCTTTTTCAAAAATATCAATATCACTTACCAGTGCAAAACCCAGTCAATTAGAGAAAATATATAGATAAAGAGTTAATAAAAGAATTCTGCCACTGTGCAACAGTCAATGTCGTCTGTTTTTCATTTTCATCAAACTTTGAAAAGTAATATTTCAAAAACATTGATAGATGTGAACAAATTCCAACAAATTTTTATTGAAGGTTTCACTTTGCATTTTCTGAATGGAGTCCAGCTAGATGCATATCACTCGACCTTTAGGTATACTTACTGTAGGTCCTTCGTTTCACATGGTGAGTGATATATTTTTAACGAAGACAATTTACAAACCTCCAAAAATAAAACCCTTGGAGAATGTAAAGATCTCAATTGTCCTTGAAATTAAGGATGTATGAATGAAGGATAACATTAGATATATCATGTTAGTTACTCGGCTGACATAAAAAATTTGCATATTTGTAAATAGTTATTCATAGTGCTAGTGCAAAACAAAATTTATTTGTAAAATGGTCAATCTGTGATAGACTTTGATGGCTATTTTCAAGATTTTTAATGATTAATTTGGTCAATATACTGTACAATATACTCCAAACTTTGTTTCATGCCACATGTTCTCGTCTTATCAGTGAGCCAGTGAGAAATTACTCTTTGACAGGAAAGTTTTGTATTGGTGAACATACAGAGTTTGATGCTCAATCTGGAAAACTCGTGGAAGTATGAAAAGTCTCTCAAATAATTAACTTCTTTAAGTATCAGGAGTTAATAATTGTTAACACATGCCATCCTGAGAGAGGTGCTACAAGAAGAAAAGTAGAAATCAAATTGAATTGTATTCTAGACAACATCACACAACCAAAAATATCTGGATCACATTGATGTTCTGGTTTCATGTGTCATAACTGAATTCATCATGTTAATGGATAACAACATGAACTGAGTCTGATGAGATCTCTGCAGTTACTGTACAGGTGTATGCATGTCAGACTACATTATACATTGTTTATTTGACAGATTATAGCAGTGTGTCAGAGTGCAACTTATTATTCAACATTGGAGACACTGAAGTAAAAAAAAAAATATAGGTCATAGAATCACATAGTCTGAATCTATCCTCATTTTATCTTAGTACATAACATGTATAGGGATATTGTCAGGCTAGTTGGACATTCTGATATTCTTGTCAAATGGTGTCAGGGTCCATCATGTTTCTATGCATGTAAGCAAACTATGTTACTAGTTAAGCTAAGCTGTGAAAAAATATATATAATCAGTCTTTCAAATTATTGACCAAAAAAGGGGATGAAACCTGGAAAAGATTTCCCATACGTGTGCACACAGTACTTGCATAAATTAAATATATTTAGTCAGGACTTTGTTTTATTCGGTGTACTCAGAGTAGTAACGCTTTGCCTTTGATGTGCTGTGATTGATGTATGTAATGGTAAAGACAGAGTGGTATTGAGGTTTTCAACTCAACTGTATGTATTCTCAACTTCAAAAGGAGAATGATGTCAAGAATTTCATGAAAGAAGGAATACAAACAAAGAATGTCAAATGCCAGGTCTACCTTAGTTTAATGTTAATACTGTATCATCAACTAAATTTAACGATCATAAGCTGTGCAATTAGCTCAAAGGTATTTCATTAATTTTATGATGCGATTCCTACGGATTCAAACTTCTCTGATTATTGTTGTCAATCTCTTCAATCGCAATTGAACTGTTTCTAACATATTCATCACATTCTTACAAAGAAACATTGAAGAACAAAAAGTATTGAGATTCAGCATCATTGNNCATTCACAAGTTTCAGCTGATTCCGTTGTTCCAAATTTATCTCTTTACATCATCTGTATACTTTACCATGGATGGTAAGCCTTACAATGCTGCTTCTGCACTGCACCAAGCAGGGCTCATATAATGCTCATAAAACCATTGCAGCTTCACCATGTTTGAAACTTTTGCACTGTGCAGTATTATAGAGACTTTATTAAATTTATGTATGTTTGTTTGACTTTCCAGACATGTTGTGATGTTGCAAAATACTCTTGGTCTTCAGGTTTCAGTGCTTTGTGTATATTTGTACAGTATGTAAATCACAGCATTTTGTTTGATGACCATTCAATTTACAAGCCTTGTGTGGTCTAAGGGAAGTGCAGAAGAGAAAATGAAAACGTCTGCTGCAACCAACTTAGTTATCTTGAGTCATTCAACTTACAGTATGGTCTGATAGAATTGAAAAACTGACCCCTCAGACTACTCTACAACCAATGTACAGTAGTTCTCTTCACTTCTCATTGTTGTAAATTAATTTGTATGGTCTAAAATGTATGCACAATCAATTTTAAGGTCTCTTTGAATGTCATTCAATGTATTCTTAATGGTATAAGTCTGGTCAATAAACCACTAGATCATGTCAACCAATGTAACTTCCCATTTAGCAAACATACTCTTACATACTGTACCTGTACATGTATACTTACTGATCCCTTTGTGCCTCTGCTGCAGTTACTTAAGAGTCTCATTTGTTGCCTCTCTGAAAGTGCTCTGAGCCATGAAGTGGATCGCATGTGTTGATAGCTACGAAAGGGTATCTAGCTTCTACATGCTGTAGTTTAGCTGACAGCTAGACTGGTCATCTTAGGAATTCATTATAATATGACTCATTCCACTTAAAGTCTTCATCATAGTGATCATTGGTGTATAAGTTTACCATGTTATGTATGTTATTGATTTACTGAGAGGTATATGTTTACATGCAGCTTTACAGTAGTTGAGGTATTTTTTTAAATATTCCAGAATATGTCAGAAATTTTACACAGAAGTCAAGCAAACAGCCATATGCACAGATCGGAATTTAATCTGCAGTGATATGTGAAGTGTAATACAGTATGTACTAATATATTTTTGTTTTTTAATATGCAAGTGAAAAGGAAAAAGTATTTCAGGATATTGTGACAGAAATTCTAAGCAGAAATCAAGGAAACAGCTACATTCACAGATAAGAACTTAATCAAGAGGGATATGTAATGGTGTACAAACAATTAAGATTAGTGCAGTACATATTAACATCTTTTTGTTTTTTAATATGCAATTGNNTATTTCAGACACAGAAATGTTCGATCCTGCTCAAGAAATTGATGGAAGTAAGCATAATACTATCATCTGAAATAATTTACAGAAATATTCCATTCAATGTATCTTAAATCAAAGGGGTACATTAAATTGAAGGCATTTCTAAACCTAGTTCAATATCTTGTTCAGAAGTCAGGAAATTTGCTATTGCAGAAATATGTTTGGTCCAGATACATTACCTGATCCCTCAAGGTTACCAGATATGTATTGTGATACCAGCAAATTATCTGCCAAAAGTCTTTGTTTTTTTGTATGGAATATGAAATTTGACACGTGTGAAAAGTTATATCACATTTAGTAATGGGTACAAGCAGGATGTCCATTATTGTTTGGTCACATTTCCCGATGGTGACGTAATCAAATTTCTTTCGTTTAGTTCATTGGGCGACTACTGTACTGCAGTAGCTGCAAGAGACATGACATTTTGTGGAAAGATTCACACAGCAGAAGAGATCTGTACGTGACAAGATTGTGAGGAAAAGATTAGTAATTACAACATGCAGGGCATGTTTCACAAAAGTGCCAGTAGCCTGATAACAATATTAAGTTGGCTTATTCACAGGAAAACTTTGCATATGGATTATCCATGAAAGAGATACGTTGTTCAGCTTAGGTCTACCTGTCTTTAGTTTTTGTAGTTCGTCTGTGTTTGTTCATATATAATTTGCCTTGTGACTCTGAACTCATTTCAACAGGTTGTAAAACTAAATTCTTATAATATTCTGTCAATAAAGTGATAACAAGAAGTAACTGTAAGAAAGTACATATATATTCTTTTCTGGCAATTTTTTGAAATTGCAAAAGAGCACATAATATGGTATGTCTATGACTACTGAGTTTTGTACCACATAATTATACACAACAATGGTGCAGCTGTTCTACTTCATGGACTACCTGCTAGTACATGCATACGTGATATGTGTGTTTATTGTATTCTGTGATTCAGCCATGAATGAAATATTTGTCCGATATTACCTGTTGACCAGTTAGCAGTTGCTTTCTAATCTAATGTCATTAAGATAATTTTCATATTTAATCGAAATTTTCATTGATATGTGTAGGCCTAATAGTTAATTTGTTCAACATTATTGCAGGTAGTCTATAGACTGCTGTAGTCTGTACGTACATACCGTACGTACACCTAATTCCTATTATGCAAAGCAGTCACAGTTCTTAAACTGCCACAGCCAGTATCTTCCTTTTTTTTAAAGCATAATACATACTTGAACATCCTTTGAAACTTTTGTCTGACAGCATTAAAACTTTTTATAAATTTTCCATACCTATACATCACAAACTGCTTATATCAGTGTCCTTTGTACTAGATACTGGTACGTTGTACAAGTATCATGTACATAAATACAAAAGTCCTGTGCCATATCCACCATGCTAACCTACTTCTACACCTTACTAAATACCAACTTGGTTTAAAATAAGTAACATTATTTTTTCTCTATGTTTGTTTTGTCCCAACCAATTAAAAAGGATTGCTTT
>VJOZ01058484.1:0-14446 GCA_009801055.1 Stichopus horrens
AGCAATTCAAATGTCTCCTTTCACTATGATTTCACTTTTGTCAAGGAATTATAGCAAAGTGTTGATATTTTAGTATTGAATAATAGTAAAGAATGCTGGTTAAAAAAAAAATAAAAAGAAAAGCAACCTGTTAGGTGTACAAAAACAGAAGCTCCTCCTAATTGTAAGTAAAACAAAGAAAATAGTCATGGCGGTTTAATGAAAGAAACTAATTAAGGCACAAAACAAATATACTGAAGTACAATAGCAGTTGAAGATGAGCTTTAATGCCGAGTAAATATGGACCAATTATAGCTGGTCTGTATTATGTAAGTGATGTGTTATCTGCATGCCCAGAAGCAAGTGCCCCAATAACATTGTGCGGTTATCCATTGACAAGTTGGAAATATAGTTCTGTAGTTACGTGTAACACCTAAATCCCAACCCACTGAAATATCTGGACTAGTGCAGTGACTGACACTGAACCAAATTTGTTCACTGAGCAGTATGCTGTGTGTGACATCCACTATTGCAAACATCAACTCACAAGGGCAAATTGGGGTGAATAAGGCCATATGCCATCAGTACCCTAAGAAATAGCTAAAGACTATTTGGGGAGGGCATTGGAATCAGCAGAGACATAACACTGTTACACAATCTATGTACCCTGGTTCAATGGATACGTGTCAATTGCGCATACTTAAACTGCAGGTTATTCTGGTGTTGTATTCATCCATGGATAGAAATAACATCCCCTTGTGGATGCAACATTCCACAACTAAGTACTCATTTTAGTTACAAAAAAATATATTTTTATAGAGAATATTTTCATAAGACACTTCACAGGACAAAAGGAACTAAAATATTGAAAACATTTTAAGAGATATCATTAAGAAGGCAACTTCCCTATATTGTAAAACCTCTGTGTGGATACTAAAGGGACACACATCCCATGTACTAAAGATAACTTCCCTAAACATCACTGTCATGAGACTTTATTCTTGACTTATTTCTTAGGCCAGATGGCAACTTTATGCTTCTAAATATTTAATTTTTTTTTCTTTTTTGAAAGAAGAAAGCATGAATGCTTGTTATTTGTCACCGAAATGAAAATTATCAAAAATGACACACGGCTTGCACACCACCAAGTTGTATCGGTACATTTTGCTCTCTGATTTTTGCTCTCTAGCTTGAGGTCCTAAGAATCTAGCTACTGGCAGTATGCATTTTGTAATGTCAAGAAATGGCCTGCGATGATTATTATAAACATCAAAATTAGAACAGTTGAAAAACTTACCAGGAAATTGGCCAAGAATTTTACAGACCAATCATTATCAAGCAGACTGCAGAATTACCACAAAATTGATATTTGGAACTAGATTCTAGCAACAAACTAGCCAGCACCAAAGACTTTTTTTTTTTCTGAACGATCTGTCACCATTCGGGGACCGTCCTAGGAAAAGTACCAGCTGTGTGCTTCATGTAAGAGAAATATGATGATAGTTCTTGCTATACCTGAGAGGTGCTTTGTCGTCCTTGCAATTTATAACAGTTATATGAAACTCCCTTTGATGTTGGGGTGAACATCAAGTGAAGCTCATCTGAAATGGTTCCAAATTAGGGGAAACTAGAATTCATCAAAAAGGATTAAAAGTCCTTTTTGTTTTTCATCTGATAGGGTTGTAATCCAACAGATATTTCTTACTCTTGTCAAAGGCCATATAATTGGCACATAATGGTTCAGGGAGTATGATGTGTTGATTCCCATCAGACAAGACAAGATGAATGTGGTCAGGACAATGCAAACGACCATTAAGATATTGTGCAGACTATTCACAGTGATGTCCACTCCATGCATATACCCAAGGGCTTGGTTCTGCTGAAAAATTATCGTCTGGATAAAGAAATGAAATGGGTATCTCTGAGCCTGTTAGGGGTTAGGGTTATGTTGCTCTGAGAATAAGCATTCAATGACCATACAGTCAGGCAAAGGCATTCATCACACAGCTGCACTGGGAATAGAACCCACCAATATAAGTAAATTTTTTTGGAAACTTATCTTCAAGAAGTATGAATTTCTACTTGAAATAAATTCTACGATGGGCGGGCCTCCATCAAGGTACAGACATTCACTTATATTAAAGGGTGCATAGTCAAGCAGGTTGACCAAACCTTGAAAAGAAAAAAGTAGCACAACTAAAAGTAAAAAGAACTGTAAAATAGGCAGGCAAAAAGTGACAGAACCAAAACAAAAACATGTTATAATATCGGGAAGAATATCAAGGACAAACACTGTTGTCAACAGAATATGTCTATGGTGATATACAATATACATAAACTTTATCTAAAACATCACTATTGACAGCTTTATGTTACCTGTTGCTGCCAAAAACAAAATAAAACTGAAAAAAAGAAATAATAAAAAGGTACACAAAATTAATTTTTGATATTTCATAAAACTATAATGGGATGAATAACGTAAAAATTTTGTTGATTTCACAGAGAATGGAAGTCACCATTATTTTTTCAGTATACTCCGCGTACAAAGCACGCGATATGTACTCTTATTTCAAGTTTCACCTTCGACCAAAGTCAGCAACAATTTGGGCGTGGTCTTTCTATAATCACCACGAAAGTCTCCAGTTCTATTCAGTCATTGGCAAATCCAATTACAGACTTACAGCTCACTTTCTCACACGTTTCCTGGCAAAGCTTTCTCCATCACATGTAAGGACATCCACCTTTTTCAATTCATCGAATAGGCCTGTATCTGAATATGACATGATTGCTACATCTAATCACACAAAAGCTGCAAACAAGACAAGACAGCCGGACCCAAAGATAATGACATATCGCATGTCTTTTACCAACGACAGCATCACAATTTCACAACCACATTGTATGTTCTCATGATCGACAGAAAGACGAAAATTATCCTCTTAAGTCTTTGACATCATTCGTCGTATTCATTTAGGATGAACTGATACATGAATGACGCTTTCTTTCTAGACCTCTGTTGACCGAGGGTCCTTCGAGTCGACGTCGACATCTCCGACTCCTTTTCTTTCTCTTCGGGAGGTGGTCGGAGGAACAGCTCTCCGAAGAGTGTGGCTGAAGGATAATTAGAAGTACTAATTGTCAAAATTCTGCTTATAGTTAAATCAGCCGATGATTCAGTGGCAGCACAAAGTTATACTGCAGATACTGAAGACAAAGGGTTAGCCCTCCAAGTCTACAATTATAAGAGAAACAATTTTTTATACCTCTAATAATCATCTTTGGACTCAAGAGCCTCAAATACCTCTCTTTCTTGAATAATCACAGTGAACAAAGTCACTGTTTTACTCATCAGTAACGTACGGTAAGTGCAAGAGGACGGTCGTCTCATGTTCTGTTCACTTACATTAACATAAAGTCTTAAGAATACTTGCAACATCCAAGGCAACTATTGAGGACAGTTTACGCTCTGCTTTGCTACAGGCAAGCAAATTTGGGTTCATAGTATACTTTTACAATCAATTTGAGCACACTCTAAGTACACAATGTGAATACATACCTGCATATACAAGTCAAGGTGTGAATTCATACCCAGTATCCTCTAACAACAGTCCATACACATGTGAGGAAGTGAATTCATACCTACTGTAGTATCCTCTAATAGTAGTATATACTAGTGTTTTCACAGATTTCCTAAAGTCAGAATTGGGTAACCCTTTCTCATACCTGTTGGATACCCGACCAAAATGGCAGCATTATTATTAAAATTTATATTTCCAGAGTACCATACATNNTCATGAATAAGACAACCTGTTTTCCTTTAAAAAGAAGAAGGTTAATTCCATTTTGAGCTATTAACTGTGTATAGTAGGCAAAATTTGGCAATCTGACATGGAGTGTTCACACAGCAGTTGCATCCTTTCCATATTAAGAAGGAATCGGGTAGTAATTTTGGGATCAGGGTGATAAAAAGCCATGCGGGTAATGGGTGCCTAGGTTACCCGTGAAAAACTAATACATACAGATGAGAATTCATACTGAGTACCCTCTTTTAACTCTCCATACACAAGTGAAAATGTTGAATTCATACCTAGTGTTTTTTGGTCTATTTTGTTATCATCGTTGTGAAGCAGTAATTCTCTGATGAAGGCTGCTAAGTACTTGAAGACATTCCGATGGCTGCGAGGTAACTTTTTAAGAACCTGCAAAAAAATAACCATTGCAACAAAAGTCTGTTTTGTCCTGGTATTTCAAATGGTAGGAAAATCAAGGACACACATTAACAAAAAGTACCGAAAGTTTCTTTGATAATTCTGATTATGATGATGATGATGACGATGATGATGACGAAGAGGATGACGAAGAGGATGATGATGATGATGATGATGATGATGATGATGATGACAATGAGAATGGTGATGATGGTGATGACAATGGGAGTGATGATGATGACGACGATGATAATGATGATGGTGATGATGATGACGATATTGACGATGATATTGATAGTGATGATAGTGACGTTGGTGATGACAATGGTGATGATAATGATGATGATGATGGTGGTGATGATGGTGGTGGTGATAATGATGACGATGACGATGATGATGATTGTGGTAATAAACAGGAGCGTTGTCAGAGGGACAACATGCAGCAGAAATTAAACACACACTCAATGCCGAAAGGAAAAATAAAAACGTGAATTATTCCTTTATTTTAGGCAGATAATACAATTTTGATGATACCAGTGAGAAAGATGAGGTAAAAAGATCGAATGACTAACCTGTTTACAGAGGGTAAAATTATTGCTGGCCTCTAAACATTTATGATAATAGGCAAAAGGAATGATGGGGTCCCTGAGTGACTCCAAGAAGAGCATGAGAGCCTCTCCTATCGAGTAGATACTCCCAGCTGGTAGATTAATATAATTAAGGAAAGGAAAAGGTGATGTCAATACAAGGTATGTAAGTTATAAAAAGAATCACAGTATTCACTCTAATAAATGTCCCCCCTACTTAATATGCATCCCTTCTCAAATAGTTGTCGCTGTTTGACTTTTTTGTGGGTTACATTGCATGTAATGAAAGTTTGAGTTCATGAGAGAACAGAGTAAAACCAGACAAGCTTGTCCTATTTTATCATCTCAAAGTCTCATCAAGTACCATACCAAGCCCCCCCCAAAAAAAAAAGTTCCTGCAAAAGTTTTGTCATTTCACAACTACAGGCTGCAAATCTGTACTGACTGATTGGGGGGAGTCAAAGTGGAAAATCCATTACATAGAGATAAACTTTTTGCTAAGATTACTAGCATTTCCGAACAGTCTGACCTAAAATTATAAAATCAACACAAGAAAATTTTCCTTTTGTATATACACCCTTTCACAAAAATTTTATCCCCCAGGGCAATTTACTAAAATAAATGTGGTAACTTTATTAGTAACATTCCTCCAAAAATAAAACCAAAACATGACTCTCGCAAAGATTACAAATAGAGACCGACTGCAAGGTCTGAATACTGCAGAGACTGTTCAATTCTACACAACTGATTAATTCTACACCATGCAACAGGCTTAGATGTGACTTTGGCAAGTACAAAACTAATAAGGATACGCATGCTGTCTGGTGTTCCCTTGTCCAATGTATCCCTGATAGCCAGTAACTCTGTATGAATACCACCTCTGCTAAATAAGTCTTCCTGCAAATAAATATAAAAATATTAGGAAAGAAAAAGCAATGAATGAATTTTCAGCTGTATGGAGGAGGTTGCCCCTCCCAGTATTCACACACACGCATACTCAAGGAAAAGATGCTTAATAATTCTTACATTAACTACACCTGCCACTTGCATCGGGTGTTCCTAAATCTTGTATTTGAGAGAAGATGAACAGTATCTACAATGGATAGATAACTTCACCCAGTTTTCATGTGGGCATACCCTATTCTTCTACAATCAAAGAAGATGTAGCAGTTATGATCCACACTTAACTGCACTGACTATAAGGATGCAGTGTTCCCCTACCTGACATAGTCAAGCTATTTATCACTCACTGCATCACTATTCCATACACAACATAGGACTACTCCATACATACTCTCTGTGAATATGGAAGTGTCCCTTTCAACTTATTTCTTTTCTTTCTTCAACACTTTCACAGAGTAATTCACATTACCACTATGATGTTAAGCCCATGTTTTCAAGGAGACATTCCTTCTGAATGTTATTTTGACGAGGACGACAAAAACACTCACCGTGTCAAGACCATGTCTGAAGAGATGGTCCACCATCATCCAAATTTCTTTTGGAATGTCAAATTTCTCCGAAGAGACGTCTGCATCTGACTCCTCAGACCAGTCTGTTTTCTCCTAAAACAAAATCAAACACAAAAAGAGGCAAATAAATCTATCGTTTCACAACACAACCATCATAGAGGCCACTTGACAGCAATGGCACAGTGAGAGCCATCAGGTAGTCCAGTTACAAAATTACTGCAGTTGAAACTCACAATTACTCTGGTAGTTTACTGTGGTCAAATACCACGGACAGTTACAACACAAAATTCATACTACGTAAAATGATCAGCAAAAAGCAAAAAATAGTGGATAGCATGAATCTGAATATTCAAGTCTACACTCCGACAAAGTTGAAGTTGGTTGAAATTCCCAGACGAATCGTATTATCAGATAGAACCTGACTGAATGTTATTTTCATGACCAATTTAATGAGTTAAAAAAGAGGTCAGCCACTGAAGAGGGGGATGAAATTTTTAGTGAAAGGAGATCCTCTTCTATATGCAGACCTCTCGTTACTGAAAAATTTGTTTAATACAGAAGGCTCTGAATTCACGTACCATGTTCCTCACTGTTTCTACATCCATCTCTCCAATCGGTTCCAGCATTCTCACCAAAGTCTCAATCGATGCTCCGAAACTGCTCGGTTGATATGTACCATTCAAAGTAATGTGTTTCAGTGAGTTAAGAAATCTTCTGCAAAACTACTATGGATAGGCTCTTTTCTGTTTTTTATTATAGTAGTTATTCTGTCACAAAATTTTCCAGTTTGACCAAAACTACAGTAGCTTATGAGGGTCTAGCCCCCTGGACCACACCCTCCACTGGGTTTGCGATGATTCACCCCATCCCTCCAGAAAGTTGAAAAGAAGTCTACATACACCAGCTGCTAATTTACATTGTAATTCCTAGTGCACAATAAACAAGAATTTATTGCATCAATGTAGTTATGAAAGATGTAAGCAATATTTGGAGAAAAGAAGACCCTTTACAAATGTTTTAAATTTGCATACAATTACAAGTCTGAGATCCTTAACATGCTAGTAAAGTCTCAGCAACAGTTGTAGGGTTTTTGTCAATCAGATTNNTTACTGACAACATTTCAGGATTGTCTTGGAGGTTTACAATATTACGCACAGCCCTTGCTGAGAACTATTCAGCCATTCAGGTTCACTACATGCAATGCAGTCTAAACTGTTACCCACTTAACTTCACCCCTTCTCTCCTTTGTAATTTCTCTATTCGTCCTGCCAACCAACATGCAGCTCCGTGCATAAAGATCGCCCTTTACGCTTTACCCGTTTTCTATTCTGTCATTCCCGTACCTGTTGGCACCCAGACTGCCATTCACCCAAATATCCCTTGGGAGAAGGGAATTCATTACCTACAACTGAATATCCACACATGCAAGCTTTAGGTAATGCATATTAAAACTTTATAATTGCCATCCAGTCACGACGAACCTACTGTACAACCATACTCGACTGCATGGTATGTTCCACAAAGGGTTACAAGTTACATGCACTTTGAGTGCTTTTGGAAAATTCATATTTCATATGGACATATTTACTTACAAGTTTCCCANNCGTCTAACAGATTTCCTGATGTTGCATCTACCCTCACTTTGGTTAGTTCCACTTCAAGCTGAAAGGCACATTGTCACTGGTTGTCATTTTTGCTGCTAATTCCGTAGTAAAATCTAATGTTTTACTATGAACGAGTGTGAGTATATTACTGCTGCTTGCAGGGTCAGGGAAACTGTGGTGGGTGAATGTGAATGTATGAGACACCTTGTGTTTGTGTATGCCATATCCATGATTCAGCCCTACAAGGTCTATGTTATCCATTGTTTTTTTGGTTTTTTTTTTCACTTTTCCATTTTGCCTCAATGCCAATAATCAAACAGAACAGAAACTGGTTATTATCAGTTTCCGTAATATAACCAGTTAACCTGTAAAACACATATTGTAATATAATGTGGGGAATATAATAAGCTACGTAACGATATGCAATTAAAGGATATATAGTAATCTTTCCCATTTTCAAGATGTAGCACTAATATGTCCTCCAGGGTATCATCACCAGAATTGAGAGGACCGGCAGTTGTTTTGTCTACTTCAACTTTAATCCTCACCTCCATGTAATCTCCTGAGGGGAAAATGTCAAAAGACGACATAGTTAATATCCATCTCCTTCTTGTCAAATTTCTTGAACATCTCAGCTGGACCTGTTATGCAAGCTCTTGCAGAGTCTTTACCCACCCACTTGAATTCACATGAACTTATGATGACACACAGCTGCTTCCTTTACTTTAGTGTGAATATGAACCTGACATCATTGAAAACTGATAAATAGTTAGATGATTCTTCAGATAAAGTGACTGAAAACTGCGAAAACTGCAGGTGATTCAAACTGCTAGCTGATAGTTTGAGAATGGTCTGACGAGTCTTGAGTTGAACGTACCTCATACCCGGGCCAAAAACGTTGAGAGGACACAACTGTACACAACTTACCTATCGCCAAGTAACCTTTTGCTGGTTCAATTTTTATCCACGGCTTGCAATAGTTCTTGTCTTCAAGTTTATTGACAAAGCGAAAGCCAGTGTTGACTTGACCGACGTTGGCGATATCCAGGGTGAATCGCTTCTTCTCCATGAAGCGTACCGTTCCCATGTTTATCTGAAAAATAGAGAAAAACATGCAGAGTACCTCAGTTTGTGGAGTAAATAAAGAAGTACCTTGGTATGGTGCTAGAAGGTGTTTCTTACGGTCAAAATCAGTGTTTCATTGGTGACAAATTTTCAACAGAATTCCTCCTCACAATGCAATATTTAAGGTGGAGATGCATCACAGATTCTTAACCAGTCCTTAGCCCCTTGCAAGTTTGCCCCCAACCAGTTCGCACCTGGTCCACCCCAGTCCACCCCACGTTGTTTACTTCTTCACCCCCTAAGTCCTACCGGTTCACCACTAAGTGCAGACCGGTTTGCCTCCTAATCTGTATGTGTGAAGTTACATTGTTATGATAGTGGTATAGTGGTAATAGTGTTATAGGCATTTTCATTCCTTGGTCTGTTGTGTTCATTGTGTTGTTCATGTGTTTTATCATCTTTTATCATTCAGCTCAACACCTGCATACCTGCATAGTTATGCTGGAGAGTACATTTCGAATGTGCTAGTTTAGTGACGGAATTTCACCTGACGTAGTCCCATACCATCCTCAAAATTAAAATTAATCATGACTTTACCTCATTGGTTAATTGACAAGTCAGTCAAGTCATTTAAGTCAGTTGGATAGAATATTACTCAAAACAAATATCCTAAATACAGGAAACTAACTGGTCTTCAACTAGCATGGACGTTGATCAGAAATCGTCTGAACGCTGTCATTTTTTATAAAAATGGCGGTAGTCTAGTTCCAATTTTCATTTCCAAGTTCATTCAATATCAGCGCAATTACTGTCAAAACTCTCTTCAAACAAAGCAATTTATGGTGAGAAAGACTAAATACATATTCTACTGACACTTGAATGGGTTTCTTTAATCAAAAGAAAAATTTGTCACAGTAGGCATTTCAAACTCGATGTCATTATCTCGTTTCTGACTCAAGATATTGTTCTTAGAAGAAAGACTTCTCTAGATGAGAAAGATTTCCAGTTGTCTCAAAAGCACCAAAAACGCCATGTAACCGTGATAAATTATGGCAAGAAGTCTTTGTTTTCTTTTAAAACTGAAGCCCCCATTTAACCTTAAAAAGTTTAGTGCAGATTGGGTAACTATATTGTACATTAACCCTAAAATATTAGAGAAATTAAAGTCACATCCATCAAAACAATGTAATATTTCTTTCAAAACAGTCAAGATAATAAAGAAATACAAAGAATATTCAAGAAAGCAAGAAACAGGTCTTAACACAACTTTAATAAATGCAGTATATACAACAAACTGTACAGGATAAGCAAGTCAATGGGAGTGAAAACAACTTCAATGTTAAGTAGCAACTTCAATGAGAAAACAGGATATACCATTCAAATGTTCAATCGAGTCTTCTGACTTTTTTCAAACTTACTTCATTAGTACTGATGGAAAGCTGCGGTAAGGCTTCATTTTCTCTCCTGTCCACTTTCCTGATTTCGTCTTCCATTACTTTTCGGAACTGCTGTTCATTCACGACTTTGACCTGTCGGAAGTACACAAATGGCTTTCAAAAGTCGTTCACTAACTGTCCTACATAAGTTCTGCTCTTGACACAACAAACCATTCCATCTACAGTGGCTTTGCTTATTACTATGGATCATTGTGGTTTCATTTTTTATCAATAGTTTCCATTTGTCAGCAGAAAAACACTGAACCAACACATAAAGACAAACAAACTTCAGCAGGATTAGAGAGGGAAAAAAATATTGAAGAGAGAAAAAAAATATTGAAGAGAAAAAAAATATTGAAGAGAAAAAAAAAATACTGGAGACTTCAGAGACACTCTACACTTGATATTCCATGCAACAAACAATTCATAAGAAAGGGGCGACCTTTAAAAAGAGAAAATTATGAGGCCAATTCCTGAGTGTACTTCTACCCCAGTTAGCACCATCGGGCTCATTTTCGCACCACCTGGTTTCCCACCATCTTGCTTTCTATGTACACCTTCCGGCTCCTTATGTAGTACACCCTGATTCTCTGAGTGCCATCCAGAGGCACCAACTACTGTAGCTCCTTAGTTAACATCACCCAGCTCCTTACTTAGCACCACCTAGCTTTTAATTAAGCAGCCCCCTCCTCATCCAAGAAGAATTAAATCAAATTGAAATCTGTTTACATTAATGATTCAAACAATGTGAAAATACTGATCAAAACAAACAAAGAAACACACCTGAACATTGAATAAACTGCTGACGGGCTTGTGGTCACTCAGCTTCAATGAACTATGACTTCTGTACACCAGCTGATCGCAAATTTTTCCGTAGTAAAGAATTCTATCACACCAGGCTGGAACTCTCTGCTTCTCGCTGCATAAACAAACGAAAAATTTGAGAGCTTACTGTATACATGTAACACACCTGTGAACTTTCACCACGCTGAAAGGTGGATGGTGTAGGGAGGAATTGTGACATAGATTTTGCATAACGTTTGGTACGTTCTTCCTACAAATCGATTATACTCCTAGCTCCTCAACAGAAAAATGACTTACCAATGGTACATTCTATCAACAAGTGCCCCAGTAGAGAGAAAAAAAATCATCAAGCTTTTGTATTTTGTTGATCTAGATGTCCCCTAGATAATATTCATGATTGCAGTATGTGTTTTATGCCTTCCCCTAACTTGTATTTGTTGTTTGGTCAAGGTCATCAATGTTTACCGTAACTCTGCAGGTAAACACTGATGACCTTTGACCGACAACATTCCATCTACAAAGCTAGGGAAGGGCATAAAACACATACTAATGAACATGTCCTCTAGATCCTTGATCAAGATAAAAAAAAATAAATAAAAAACAAATGTTTTTTGCCTGCCTTCTGAAGCACTTTTTGACGGAATTTGCAAATGTGCAGATTATTATTTAACACAAATTTGTTAAAGAGGTATGCTTACACTCGATTTGGAGAAAGAAGGAGCAAAAAATTATGTAAAATGTATGTCACGACTGCCTATCCTCCTTCAAAGAGTAGAATTACGAGAACATTTATTTTAGAGGTTGGAAAATAAATCCCATGCATCTAAGTCCCATCTTCATAGTTTGTTCCATAGCTGAGATATAAAATGTTTAATGATATTAATTTGAAACAGTCAGTTTTGCAATAATTTGTGGTGCTCACATTACCTGCTTTTTGTTTCTTTTAAAATCACGACATTTAGATAACCTTGAAACATTTACTGTTTTCTTGCATTGCATGTTGTGTGGAGATGGCTTAGATAACCTTCCTTATAACAGTAGGACAGTAATCACATTTCGTGGCAAGGTGCAATGACAAGTTGGCACCATGGCACCAAAAAAAAAAGGTAATTTGAGTAGCACATAACAAACTATTGCACAATCTAACATTTTAAATTTTAAACTGAATGAATAAATTTCAACCCTTTACACCTCGGGAATGTGAAGTGAAGATTGGCGTGGGACCATTTGAATTCTTTTTCTAAGCTATATGATGTACGTTTTTAAACTTTTGGGAACACTTTAAATGCTCCACTAAGAGTTTAACCTTTTAATTTCCCACAGCAACATTTGACTCTTAAGTACTGATCATGGCTCAGATATGGCTGAATTCGTGCTACTGTACAGAATGTTAATAAGGATCTACGTCTTACCGACATTGCAGTTGATTCTCATCACAAACATACACACCTACAAATGTTACAACATACAGATCATACCAATCACTTTATTACAAACAATTTTATTACATCCATTTTATTGCTATCTTCCCTCCATTTACAAACACTGCACCAGTTTGATTACACAGCAAATATCAGACAAGTTGACATCATTGCATAATAAATATAACATAGCCGTGTTTATACCAGTGTGTCAACATGACTCACCATATTGCACAATACAGAAGATTCATAAGAATGATCACATACAAATGAACATTCACACCTACTACCTTGTACAGATGTAGTTCAAAATCACACATTTAGTGTATTCATATCGCATGCAGAACATTCACAGTCTTTTGTCGCAGAGAATGTAAGCAACCCTCACTATCATGTACAGTATGCTTACACTATGATTAACATGTCATAGAAATGTATGCAGACAATATTCATTATTACATGAAAATGTATGCAGACATTACTGATTATTACATAGAAATGAATGCAGACATTACTAATTATTACACAGAAATATATGCAGATATCACTGATTATTACACAGAGACATATGCAGGCATAACTAAAGAAATATATGCAGACATGACTAATTATTATATAGAAATGAATGCAGACTTTTCTAATTATTACACAGAAATATATGCAGACATCACTGATTATTACACAGAAACATGCAGGAATAACTAATTATTACATAGAAATGAATGCAGACATGACTAATTATTATATAGAAATGAATGCAGACATTTCTGATTATAACATAGAAATGTATGCAGACATACTATGTCAAAATCATCACATACAGTATCCGCAATGTCCACGTCATTATCACGGACAGTGCTATATCAATATCATTACTAGTATCACATACACTGCTACATCAATGCCACTAACTACCACATACAGTACCATGATCACATCACAACAGACAACATGCAAAATATTTAAACACAATCGGCATGTTCAGGTCACTGCCACTTTCCGACCGAATGTCGCAACCGCCTCACCTCGTGTCGTAGACATCAGTTCCCGGGTCAAATTTATACGTGGGCGGAAAACCAATGTCACCCTCTATGTATTGTTGAAATATCTTGTCCAGTTGCATCTGTTGGTTCAACTGTCAAGCACAATGAAAAATGCATTGCAATTTCAATATTTCTGTGGAGCAATTGGGTTGCTGCTTTTACAGTAAAATGCCTTGTATGATTTGTTCTAAAACATTCTCCATTTTTGAATTTGGGGATCTGGACCATCCTTTCACGATGAAGATAAACTTAAAAGCTGTAGTTAAAAAGAATTGCACACGGTGATAATAGGTAGATACATGCGAGTGACCTCCGAATATTCACGAGCACCAATGACTGTTTGTGATTGGACGTTAACACTGAGTAATTATGTTCTTTGCTACATTACTCATTAGCATCACATATTAGCATCACAATGCACTCTGATGGCACGTAGCAATTTGTGACGCCATACTTAAAGTCTAGCATGCCATGGCTGAAAGCCTAAAAACTAGACAAATAAATGACATGCTGCAATAGCAACAAACCAACCTGATCATATTCTAACAAATTTCGGTAATTACTCTTCTTGATTTTTCCAATCACATCGTCGAGAGGTAAGTCACTGATTCTATAGTTTAAGTCGCCCATCCAGATGACCAAGCTGTGAGAAGCAAAATAATTTTGATTTGATAATCATAAACTTAGGCTGACACAACAGACTATTATTTCCTCCTACATATCAATGGCACGCTTCATGCCACCATTTCACATTAAAAGAATAGTTCAGACCCAAATTTGTTTTTAATATGTTAAAGGGGACCATAATGTAAGCATTTTGATGAAAT
>VJOZ01058492.1:0-10016 GCA_009801055.1 Stichopus horrens
GTAATATTATGGTGAACAATGTGTGCTCAGGTAAGTAGTTACAAGAAGTTAATTGGTTTGACAGTTCTCAAGATATGCTAGAAATACAAATTTTGGGGCAAAATTGGCTTTTTGTTTTCAAAAATCAGCAAATTTCACTCTTTTTACTACAAAAGTGATATACCTTGAATATTTCATTCTCAGGTAAGTTTTTGCAAACTTTGGCGTTAAATACTCAAATACTTCTCAAGATATGCTGGAAATACCAATTTTGGAGCCATATTTGTTTTTTCGTCTCAAAAATCAACCAATTTGACTCAATTTACCATACANNCAAATTTGCCTAGATTTGCCATACAACTAATACATCTCGCACATATTGACATCATGCACAACCCTACCAAGTTTCGACTTAATCGCTCATATGCTTTTCAAACTATTCTGGAAAAGCCACAATTTGGACAGGTCCAGACGCATCTTGCCCCTATAGGGCGATGGGATAAAAACAGATGTAGGGTACAGCACAGAACTTAGAGTAGAAGGTGTATCTCGTCTTGAAAAAAAATACGATTATTTTTCTTCGTCCCGCTGCACAATGAGATCCTGTTAAAGAATTATAGAATCTTCAGTGTTTTCATATGGGCTTTAAACTAATTGCTGTATTAAGCTGCGACATGTCAGCTTGTCCACCTGAGTTGCTATGTCTGTAAAATGTTATCTTTTGATTCCACAATTGTGATAAATTTTAGTTCCACCTATGCTAACTTTCAGTTTTTGAGTGAACTCAATATTATGAGATCATCACACTGGTCAAACTAATCTATAAGGCATTGCTCAGTACTGTCTTTTCACTAGATCATCTTGTGTAATTTGAACAATATCTAACATATCGAACAAATATTGAATGTATCAAAATCTAATGAGTTCATGCATATCGGACTTCAAACAAAGTGAAAGTAGACCACTAGGCTGAAAGTAAAAAAAAAAGGGTTTAGATATCAACTCATACTGTAGATAAGTACAGCTGGATTCGGGAAATTACATTTGAAGTAACGGCAATCATCCGGAGAATCGCAAGGCAAGTGCAATGATGACACAATTCAGTCGGAACGTCTTACACTGTACTTGACATTGCTTTTATCATATTATCATTAACAAGGGCATGCCTATAGGAATAGTAGAGTAAACATACATTGGCGTGGCACGTTGAAAGAGTTTGAGAGAAAACAAACAAATATGTACAGTTTTTAATATTATGTGCAAAACATATTGGGGCCTTATTTTCCATAAAAAGAATTTTCAACAGTCTTTGTTCACAAAGTCAATTTCAAGATCATCATAAAATTCAAAAGGTTACATTTTCAACGGCACCTGCGAGAAGAAAATGATGGCAAGGTGACTTTTGAATTTAATTAATTTTCAAACAAACCACCATGCATGAGCAAACTTAGACCATCGGTTACCGAGATATGATCATTTTAATTCCAGTGGGTACGACAATTAAGGGCAAAATCGGGGAGGATGGGGTGCTATAAAGCGAAAACATTAGGTCCTATCTAACTGAAATTTAACTTTTTCAGCTAATATTAAGTTACTCACTAATTTCATTCCGTTTGTAGAGGGTGTGGAGTAAATTTGCATTTTTGTTGAAGATGATTTGACATAGAATGACCCTTAACTGGTTTTCCTCCATGTTGAGTATCGAAAAGAGAGTCTGCGAATTCGACCTCCACAAAAAGCAACTGACTGGTCTGAAGTGATCCCAAGAGAGATTCACGTTAAACTTGCAAACTTACAGACCCAAGTATTTTGTTGCAAGAAATATGATTTTATTCTTGAGTGCAATAGTCAATAGTGGTATGTTCCACTTTGCTTGAAATGATTGTTTTTAGTAGTAACCATATGTGTAAATGCTAAATAACCGCCTTAATGCCTAGTAATGGTTCACCAAGTTACGCAGACATGCTTGAACTGAGGTTACGTACTTCTGCAACTAAAATCTGTTATTCCGTAGCATAGCCCGGAGGATATGCATAGTTTTTAATCACTGGGATATTGTAGGGATTTACACTTTGATAGCAAAGGGTATTTTTTAAGATTGAAAAAATACCCTTAGAAGACCAGTAGTGTAGCCACCAACATACTAATATAAATTCGCGTTGGTTGTAAAGACAATATTTAACTCTTAAATCACAGGAGCAATCTAAAGTAGCAACAGAAGACTAGTAAACAACAGAACATGTAATTTCAAATACAGGGATATTAGTCTTATTTCTGCTCCAGTTGCTGAATTTGTTGGATGATTGCCAATGAGACTGAATGAATTGTAAGTCGCTACGTTCACAAGTTCACTTTGAAATGATTTATTCATCTAAAAATAGAAACGAAGAATGTGATTGTCAGTTCCGAATTATTTAGACTACAACATTAACAGTTTGCCTTGGATCCTCGGACACCCAATCTAAGAGATCATTGTGATATTTTCATCTCATTACATTATTTGGCTTTCAAAATATTTTATGTTAACCACATTCTCATTCATTTGAGCTACATCAAAAAGAAATTGATACAATAACACGGAAATTTAACATCATAATGCCTTTCAATTTTGTGAAGAAGTTGAATCCCACGAGGTAAAGTGACCGAGCAAATAAAAAAGTTAACACAAGATTACAAAATAAGACGTCACCTCATGTACAACAACCCACCTACAACCTTCCCATCCACCTACACTCCCACCCAACACACACACACACACACTCACCCACCCCCAAACACACGCAAACGTAAGAATAAAGGAGATCATACCCATTACAATAATATTTCTTTAATCTTTGTGTAATTTATGTTTTAATAGGAGTTTCTTGATGTGACTGTGGAAAGTTATTTCATGCAGCACGTCCTGGGCAATGTTATGTTGAGTTATCCATAGTATACAAGAACGGTTTATGTAGTAAGAGTTGCATAGTACTGAAAACATGGTTGTGTGTAGTGAAAGGCCTGGCAACACAGAGAGTAAATTGGATGTGGCTTGGAACATTTATACAACAGTGTGATACTCAACACTATCACCGAGATTGAGTAAAGAGTTTCTTAGAATGAATGTTCCATGCTAGCCAAACATTATTCACCAGCAACGGAATTACCTACGTTTCAATCTAAACTCATCAACTCAAACGTCATCTGCTGGCAGGAAACAGTGTAGCTGTTCCACTTCATTAAAGGTCAATTTGAAATACCACATATCGTTTGTTTATTAATAGATGGCGTCTGCATACAAGACTTTCCAGGTCGAATTCTACAACAATGCTACAAAAGTTGACAGGGAAAAGATACTGATGCATCAAGGAGTTGAAAGAGCGTTCATTGCCAGTCACAAAATTGAAGATGATGTCGCATTTATTCACAAACTGGAAGAGAAGAACATCATTTCTGAATCAAACGTGAATCCATTGTTACAATGCTTAGAGGACCTTGAGATGATGCAATTAGCTGAAATAGTAAAGGTCTATCAATGGAAAATAACCGTGGGTGAGTAATCAATCTAATAACTACTGCTGTTTCAGTGTTTCCGCAAACGAAGATGATGATGAAACCTGACAGTAACGCACGATAGCCAAATCTTGCCAAGCAAATGTTTAACACTATGATGACAAAGACTATGCACTGAATAAACGCAGCTTCGTTACCTGACAAACATACTGTAATAAAATTTACATTCTGATTTCGTTTCACAGGTATTTCAGACTCCGAAGTCAAAAGTAAGAGTGAAGAAGATAATGGAGGTATTCACTGATTTGTCTCTGCTTCGAATGAGCCGAGTCTTCAAAGTTTGTTTCAAAAGATTATATTTTGGATGTTTTAAACAGCATTCAGCTTTATGTTAGTCCTACTACGTCAGTTTTAAATTGTGCACAGGAAAGTCCCACCAATGAACTGAAACGTCCTCTGAATTGAAATCCCTTCAATCATTTCTACAATAGTTGTTATTATATTGATGATAGTAATCTCCAATATTTAAACAGAGTTGCGTATTTCATAATAATAATAATAATAACATACAGTAATATCAAAATAAATCCATCCCATGAGGCAGTTGACATTCTATTCTGTCATTCAAAGTATGGTCCTTTCGTTAGGAATTTCACGTCCTCACATCTACTGGCTTTAGTTTCCTGTACTTTTCTACTTTCGAATATTGATGTTCCAAAATAACCAACAAAATTGGACTACTCTGATGCCAGGTCTATAAAAAGGGGGGGGGGATTAAATCGAGGAGGGGTTGCAACAGTCAGGAAGGTTAACTTAGTGCACACATAGAAACAAATTACGGCATTCCTAACTGTCATAAAACTTATGCTCTTAGTAATGTATTAAAAGATCTCTACAACAGCTATTTTTCACGAGGGCACAGATCCACAGATTATCTGTAAGCCTATATTTAAAACACTTTGATAGCAGTTTGGGAATGGAGTGATTTTCCTTGTTAATTTTATATGTCGAGATAGCGGTGAGTTCATATGTTACTTCTAATGGAAAACATTCTAGATCTGTTACAGTCAGGCGAGTAAGTCTCCGTTTTACCTGCTTATTGGGGATGTTCTGGTTATCCTCATATAGCGAATCGTCGAATTTTGTGCCTTACACCAAAGAAGTAAAGTAGTAAACATTGATGATTTTTGACACAACAACATATCATGTTCAATACTATGCGAAGACATAAAACACAAACTGAATGAATATTACTGGATGCGTATTATGTGTACGACTTCGAAATAGGAACGTTACACACAAATAACGGGTTTTTCATGTCTACTGATACACGTTTGACCATAGATTGTTGAGGAGATATGCTTATATTTTTTTCATTTTAAGAAAGTGCGGAACGTATAATTTATAAGATTTATGTAACAAGTACCTATCCCCCGTCAATTAAAGTAATGAAAACATCTTGACTATTTAAAAACAATATACTTCCATGATAAAACATTTCTTGCATATCGTTCATTTAATTGCATCTTCTTCTAAAAATGGACCATTTATGCTGCTTTCATATTAGAACAATACCCTAGCATTGATGGCAGCACAGGTCGAAGTAAGTTCCACCCCCTCATGTGTGTAAAGCATGTTTGACAAGAAAGTGCAGGCAAGCTGGCTAACGAATATATTAATCTTAAGTAAGCTAGCAGTAATACCTCGGCAGCTAAAATATTATTGTAAAAAAAAATAAAAAAAACGTATGTGATAGAAGCCTGTGAAAAAAACTGCCGCAAACTTTCTGTAAACACGAACTTCATAAGCGGTTTTCAAATAGTCATCAATGATAATCTCAAATGTTCTGAGGAATCATCAATTATGCACCCAGCTGTCAGATCTAGGTATTTTAAATACAGATGAAAATGAAACCAATAGGACTTTCCGTGTGAGAATCATGACATATCGACCACTGGTTTTTCATACTGCATATGGTAATGTAAATATTACCTTTCAGTGTAGATCAGTACATCAGTATCTATACCATATATGACCGCACCCTATTTTCCATGTAGTAACATCTACGTAAGTACCTAAAATGAACATGAGCAATTTATCAACGGAATATTTTTTTTATCAACTATTAACTCTTTCATGTTACTCCCGAAACACTTTCACAATTTGAGTCCTATAGCATTATAAGCAGTAATGGATTAACAATTTGTCATTAATGTGCACATTTTGCTGCTTATAAGTAGCAAATCTATTAAGGCATGTTTCAAAATTATTTGCGCATTTTCATGAGTCTGCGAGGAGAGGGAACAATCATCACTGCAAACAATCGGTTCGTCGTCGGCTTTAATACGGCGTCTGTCCGACGTCCACTGCGTCGCTGTTGGCAAAACAGATTGAGGTTGGATCGACGGACATCCGATGTCATTCGAACCAAAATCGGACATTTCAATGTCCCTTTAAAGTCCGTTGACGTTTGCAAAAGGACTGCAATACTGTTGACTTCTATTTGACTTCGTTTGTTAGACGCAAAAAGGTCTTCCTTAGAACGACGTCTGTTCGACGTCAGACTTACCTCCGATAGCCTAACTACCTTACCTTAATCCGACTGATTGGACCAAAAATCGACGTGCAACAGTCGGAAAGATGTTAACAAATTTACCAACAATTAAACGATTTGAACACACACTTAACTAATATAGGGTTCTAGCTAGGAATCTGAAAGAAGCCGGAGCTATACCTTTCCTCATATATACTGTTTTAGATAGACTGTATCGAACGAAATAGGCTGATACCAAAGTGACCCAGTGTACTCACTTGCCACTAGTACTTATGGTAGTACAAGTGATCAAATGTAAGAAATGGGACCGACGTTAACTTAGGATTAACCTGTAACGATTTAAAGTTTCTGGTTATAAACATTACGTAGTCACAGTTACAGATCTTTTAATGAGTTCACCAAATTTAATTTATTTTTTTCAACAACAAACTTCGGTGATGAGTTTAAAAGCCTCATTAGGCATACTCAAATATCTTGTAGCTACTGTACGTGACATATGGAGACAAGTCTCCAATTTATTAAATTTCTATATTAACTTGTTGTAAAGGCACTCTTTAACATGCCTCGATGTAGTATTATCCCCAAGTCGGCCATCCGTCTAACAAGTCTAACATCCCACAAGGATAAGTCCTATGATAGAAACGAAGGAGAATATTCTTGAGTCCAACAGAGACAACACAAAATATTGGGCCCAAATTAGATCCCAATTGGGCTTAAATTAGGCTTCCAAATAGGAGCCCAATAAATTTTTTAGGACAGCATAAATGGGGACCCAGTTAGGCTGCAAAACTAGAGCCAGAATGGGCAATGACTAGACACCCAACCAGGTCAGCAGACTTGGATTGTAATCGGTTTCCAACTTGGCTAATTCACTAAAAACAATGTGGACCTAGATTGGGCCCCCATCAGACTAAATGTCTTGGGATGAGGTGGGGCTCTTTTAGCCCCAACTGGGCTATCTTATTAAGCCCAGAATGAGCTTAGATTGGGCTCACATTAGTCTTACAAGATGAGTCTTCACTGGACCCCAATTAGGCTTAAGCAGTTGGGCCCGAGTAGTTTTTTTTTATTGTGATCTTATTATTTTCTAGTTACAGAGTTTCACTATTCGCCTAGGTTTGAAAATGTTACGTAAAAGGTAAAGTATGGTTGACTTTCTTTACGCAAACACTAGGTTAGGTACAAAGCGCAGGATTTAATAGAGTGTAACATATTTTACCTTTAGTGGACGGATGTGTCAGATAATACCCTATTTTGAACATTTTGATTGGTCCATTTTCCCTCCCTTGTACTGAGGAATATAACCATTGGCTAATCTGTACTAGTTCATTTCATAATTTCCTTAGTGTTAATGATGTTAATGCTCTCCCATATACTATAAAAGAAGCCAAAAGTTGACTCCTCATGGCAAGCTATCATGTTCTCCAAGACAATCTTCCATTTCCAGCTATTTGAAGCCTCTGTTTTGGTCAAAAAATAGGCCACTATTGTATAGTTTTTTTGTACCATGTACAATGAACATAATGTCTGCAAGTTCATATTATTTGTTAGTTTTAATGGTGTTTTAATGGCTGTTCAGTTTATTTTTATTCTCATTATTTACAAGATTTTATAAGCAAATCATTTATGCATGTTTTTCGAAGTCAAAGGACAAGTTCAGAGGTCAAAGCTTAAATTTGCCACCGAAAAGTTTGCGTCCATAACTTCCATTGCATTAATTCCAATGAAGATGAAAGTTATTAGGTAGGTGATCTATGGTCTAAAACTTTGTCTCCCATCAATATTTACGGTCAGAGGTCAAATCTCTAATCAGCAAATTCTTTGGAAAAGTATTTCCCAAACTTTCCTTCTAAACAATAAATCTAATGAACTTCACATTTGGTCGTTAGGTGCCTGAATATGGTATGTAGTGTTCACACGATCGGTGATGTCATAGGTCAATAGGTTGCATAATGCAATACGGTAGGTAGTACAAGGTGCAACAAAACTTATTAGATCTTCGCTTTTCCATACAATGTGACATAATATTTAAACCTTGGACTGAACGATTATATCTAATAACAATGTCGTTTTCCGTTCTTTCGGTAATACCTCCACTCAATACGGTTCTGTACACTTGAGTTGTTTACAGTGCAGTTTGGCGGGAAAAGGAAGTAAGTAATGCAAATGTTTGTGTCGTGTTTTTCGAACCATTAAAAAACGTCGAAAGTTGTCAAAGGATTACCTTGATGATCTTTGACGTTCAGGCATGACTGCTACATTTAAACAAAAATTGCCCGTTCCTTACACATTAATGGCCTCGTGTACGTGCTGCGCCTGTCTACGTGTACTTATGCACTGTGTATAATGTAACGCTCTGGTACTGTGTTTGGTCAAACTCTCGATGACTATTATAACACTCACGTGTAAAAGAGCCAATGATTATGGACAACGACAGGGATATGATGTAAGTCCGTGGCTTGCCGTCTTGTTATTTTTGCACAAATAAAGACATATGTGACATATTTGTACAATTCTGGGTAATATTTTTTGTTTACAAATCTGGGAACTTCCCAAAAGTGTTATTTTTTAACAAATCTACGGCCCCTCTTCAAAAGCGTCATTGCTGTACAAATCTTGAACATTCTCAAAAGTGTCATATTTAAAATTCAATGTTACAAGTCCTGGACTATAGTGGTTGGGGGTCAGGGCTAAAGTGGTACCTTATTCTACTCACAGAGTTGCGGATACAGAGATCTTTAATATACAGGCAAACAGATGGATGCTCCTTGCAGCAAAGAGATATAGCTGCCCATGCATTGAAGCTAAAGTAAGCAGGAGAGCACAGCTGTTTCGCTCTATCAAGTGAATGTCGGGATGTAAATAGCATGTTTTGTTCTTATTACATCTTTTCATTTTTTTACTTTAGTTTTAACAAACAAGGAAAAGGTTCTTTTTAACTTTTTGTTACACTGTGGTGACATTTGAATTAATTGCTTGAGTATAATTGCCGCAGAGTATCTTAAAAAAAAAGTGTCACCAAATTTTCTTCGGGCAGATCTGAAGATTTTCCAGTGCAATTTGGTCTTCAATTTATTACTTTACGAATGGCCAGAAACAGGTACCTGCTTAGGACGTGATTGTGTCTATCAAAGAACTCAGTGACTGCCCTGATTGATAAAATTGAAACGGACTGTTCAGTTGTGGTTGACTTAGGAAGAATTTATTGTGACCAAGTATGAAAATATTTGACTTCCACACAAAGTAAAATCCTACCTACCAGATATCACATCTGTGCCACATAAAAACTACAAAATTATCTCCTTGAAAAACACTGAAACATACAACAATTTTGAATGTAGAACATCCGGTAAAATGTATATTTTTGAGGTGGTATTCAGGGAATCAGGCTAGTCACCAAGATGGTGATCATTCATCAACTTCATCATGTCAACTTAATTATACCAACATACAGACCAGTTACCATCCCTCCACTGATTTCTGTCAAGCTTATGCTTATGTGACTTTGAGAAGTTTCGAAGTCCCCCCAACTCTTTGAAAAATACCTTACCTACCCATGCATGCTAGCGTGTGAGCAATAGGTTTCTAACTTTCCGTGCACCGTGCATGATACAGAGGGTTCCCTAATGTAGTAATTGTTACACACAAAGCAAGCGTCATTGCCAGAGACGGCCTCCCTCTCCCGGACGAAAAAATAGTAATAATTGGGGCCAATGATGTACATCAACTATCATTCACTTTCATTTTTGTTTCATTTTTTTTTAAACCGCACCTGGTCATTGCTGGGTCCATCGTTGCATGCTACGGACATTTTCTTCAGAAACGATGTTTGTTAATTCCTTAATAAAGAAGTTTAGTTAACGTAACGTGTAGTTTATTGTGCCAGCTACCACTGCTTGCTTTGTACCACAGTTCGTTGTGTGACTCAAACTTTTCAACCGAAGTATCGTTTATTGGACCAACAGATCGTACAGTTGGGAAGCTGACCTCA
>VJOZ01058574.1:0-13975 GCA_009801055.1 Stichopus horrens
AGGAGGGATTATAATCTGGCTTTCTGATGAACCAGAGTGGACTTCTCTGCTAGTTGCAAGTCTCTTCGTTCAACCTGACTATTCCATTTCAGCAACATCGAGGTATAGTGATTGTAGAGTGACTTTTATGCAGTGCAGTCATTTATCAATTAATGTCTTAGTGAGATGTGTGGCCAAAATGGCTACTGGGCACTTGTGACTCTTAGAGTTAGTGGTTCATGTTCTGACCACCCCCCTTACCACCTGTTTCCATTTGTGTTCCATTCCCTCAGGTAAATGAGTGCAATTATTGCTGACAAATCAGGGTGTTTAAAAATTGTAAGACACTCGAGCTCCTTGCATGCCTGTGACACATACATGCAGAGAATCACACAGACTGTATATGCACAATGGAAAATGAAACCCTATGAAGATATAAAGCAGAAGTGTTTGACAAACATCTTCCCAAAGTTTCATTTTGAAGTACACTGTATTGTTGTCTATCCAAGTTTAATACACAATTTTGAAATTCAGAGAAGTGTTGCTGCCATTTTTGTGAAAATTGAATGTAAACCCACTTGAGTAAGTCAAATTACGATGTCACATAATCTCTGATGTCTCTAATTCAGTTTACATTTTGTTTTCTTTCTCCACAAGTTCCATTGCTGCACGTTAACTTCTGCCCATTTTCTGTGGATTTTCTGAAGTTTATCATGTAACGATTAAGTTGTCAATGCTTTGATTTTAATTTATTGTGTATTTCTTAACTTATTGTGTAACTTTTTCGTCCTGATGATTGTGTTCTCACAACTTTTTTTCTTGAAAAAGTAAACAAGAAATGTGAGTGGTGATCGTGTGTAATTATCATTGAAGTAAAATCTTTTTGAAAAACAGACGTGAAAAAGCGCGAAAGCAATATCTTCATTTGTACTGTATGTCTGAATACAAAGAAAGCAAAGCAACCGAATTTAGCAGTGTGTAGGTAGTTTGCTGTAATACCTACAATGCATGGGTTGTATTCTGATTTCTTCAGATTCTATGCAGTGTCGTACGTGTATCTTGTAATTCAATGTACGCAGATCATTTCAAAGTAACTTGTTGTGACAAGTTTTCATTATCAGTATTCTTTTGTTGTTTCTTTTTCGTTCTCTTTTATGAATATGTTGTAATTAATTGTCGAAACTTCTCACACGTGGTAATGTGTCGCAAATGTATACCACGATCCCCCCTCCCTTATTATTTCTTTCCTTTCCTTATGTTTCATGCTGTGCTTATGCTTTCTCATACGCTTTCTTAAGTGGTAGGTTTCGTGAAAAGATACTGTATTACTGTATGTTGTTTTGCATATTCTATCAACGAACGACTCGCACTTACCATAGAGCGGCATTTTAGGAGTAGAACAGGCATTCCCTCTTCAGCATTGTAAGGGAGTATTGTATCAAACACAGACAGGGGGAGATATGTGAAGAGAAATCTCAACGGAAAAAGCAACGCATGAGCTATCCAAGATGGGACGAAATTTGTGTAACAAGAGGCCGCTACGTCATTGACAACAATAGTCCCATTCTTTGTTATAGGACAATACACACCACGACAATACTTGTATGACACGCTTGTTACCAAGTCTGACGCCATAACGCCATCTTGTAATGTAAAGATGACGTCACCACGTGATACTTCATAGGCAGGTCGATTATTACACATGATACTGCCAACAGGCAATAAATGTCCTGAAGAGAGAAAGAGATTCTTGCCTGAAGATGTTTGCAAATGAACAAAGATCATATTTCCTTCCTCCTTTGCATGAGATAAATAAATAAACCTTATCGTAGAAGACATGACCATTTCCATCATACACAAAGAGTTCGTCACCTACTTTCACTTTGGAAATATTAGATGCACCAGCCCCCTCTAATATGTACCATGGAAGAACCGGCAAAGCACCACCCTGCCTCTTTAGCTAATTTCCTAATAACGTGTTCTTGTTCGTTTATTTGTAAGATTATTTCTTCTTTGACCTCCCAGTCTTTCAGAATCTTTCTTTCTTCACTTTGCAACTTTCCACAAACTTTATCAAACACATCTGTCGGTACGGTTTTATTTTTAATGTCCTTTTCCAATGCCAATAATTCTGCCATAGTTTTTCCTGTTATGTATTGTGCTACTTCCTCCCTAATTACGTTTGAAATAGTCTTAAAGGCATTGTTCCGCATTAGTTCAAGCTGTTCTATTTCTTCGGCCTTCTGTTTGTTTCGCCTTTTTTCTATTAGCGTTTGAGTGAAAGTTTTCAAATACTTACCATGCGTTTTTGAAGCAAAGTTGGTAAATTTCTTCGCTATTGAGATGAGAAGGGATTTTATCTCCAATAATAATGTCCATAACTGGTCCCCAACTCACTGGACCCTTACCATCCCATTGCTGTAGATCATTATACAATTGAATTAAGTTTTTGTCACGTGTTCCTTGTAAAGATGTTGGGAGATTCTCCATCAAAGTTACAATAAGTGCCTCAGTAGAACGAGTTTGAATGTGTTGCTTTTGTTCCATCTCTTCATCCCGTTGATTTTGCCTATCTTCTAGACTTTTTTTCCAATAAATTGTTAAGTCTATAAGAATAGTTTTCTAAAAACGATTTCGTTATCTCTGTAATGTCAAATTCAGTATTCTCAACATCTTCACCTAAAACTTCATTAAACAGCTCCCTCCACTCATCGTGATCACCAACTTTCGTTTCCATCAACTCTCGAGTCAATTCTTTCACCTCCTCCGCAGATTTTTGTTCTATAACATCTGGAAGGTTTACCATCAGTTTTTGCATTGAGTAATCTGTCACAAGATCCTCGTATTTTTCCTTTTCCTCTGATTGCTGTTGTCTCTTTAGTAGAATATCTGACAAAGTTCTTTCCACCAAAGTGTGGTTTTCCTCAACAAATACCGGAACTATATTATCAATTGTAATGTCAGAGGTTTGTATCTCATTTTTCTAACCTCTTTAAACACTATACCCCATTCACCCAGAGAAGATGTCGTAACATTTTCCCAGTCACTTTTTAGGCAACGCAATCTTCGTCAGTTTTCTTTTCCAAAGTTGCAGGAAGTTATGCCCTCAGTGTTCTTAATAATATTTTTACCTTTGTATATTTACTTTTAGAAGATTTTTCACGCTTCAACTGAATAGTTGCCAACATTTCCTGCATAGCACTGCGATTTTCCTTTAAGTACGTATAACAAATTTCATCCAGTTTAATATCAGAACCTTCAATTTCATAACCCACCAATCTGTCACATATTGTCTTGAAGTGAACCAAGGGCGATTGTTCCCCATCTTGAAAGTCGGAACTTAATGATTTTATCTCATCATTACTTGCGCCCTCTAAAACAACAGGAAGATCAACCTTGAGTCTTTTAATTGTATTTCGTATTCTACTGCCTCTTTTTACTTTTTCAAATTGTTTGGTCTTTTCAGCTAAACTATCTTTGGACACTTTTTCATCAATGTACTTTTGAAGCTCTGTCGCAGGAGGCTCAAGAAAGGTTTGCCTTGTGTACTCTTAAATACGTTCATTTATAATTTTAACACTTAATGATTTGATAATATCATTCATCTTATCATTAGGTATCATTTTCGTTTGCTTTAAACTTTCTAACTCCGCTACTGTTAACTGTCGCAAGTACTTACTTACTAAAGGACCAATACGATACTGCATTTTCTTCATTTCTTCTTTCTCGTCCAACAGTTTCTTTCGCCTTTTGTGTTCTTCTTGTAATCTCGATTCCTGTATCTTTGTTTCCCTCATCTGTGAGATCAGTTTATCGTTCTCCTGGATGAATGCCTCTAAGTATTTCTTGATATCTTCATCATCGATGGATTCAATTAAAACTACACGAGCGTTTGTTTTGATGTAAATCAATTCTTTCTTCATGGTGGGCAATAGGTTGCTAAGTTCTTTCTCAGATTTTTCTTTTAGATACCTGTCTAATAGAAAACTCTGCAATCGACTTTTCATCTGAGTAAGAACCTCTTTCCTAGCAGATCTTTTCTTTCGCTCCTCCTCTTGTTTCTCCACTTCAATTTTGGTACTTTCAAATGACTTGTTGGAGTACGCGGTACCCTTGTTCTCTTTAATTATTTGCGCAAAACAGCTAATAAGTTGATTCCGATGCTTTTTCTCAAAGAAGTCCTCGTCAAAGTTGTTTTCTACAGCCACTACTCTTCTACTCACTTGCATGAGAAGTTCCGCAAACTTTCCACCTTCAGCGATTTCTTCGTTGACGTGTTCTTGCAAGGATGGGCTGCTCTTATGTCCAAACTTTCCCAAAGCGTGAGTGAGGATCAAAACGCAATTGTTGTAAAAGGTATTGGAAAGTACTTTCTGTTCGAAATAGAAATAATTGATCAAAACTTATATACAATGAAAGGTACATTTCACATGGATGAGTTTCTCTTCTGTTACTGTTTGATCTGCTACCATCAAATCTTACAGCGATATAGTTTTTGCAATCAACAGTAGGTATTTTTAACTTAGCTTTTCGTAGGTTGATCAATATCTATTTGGAAATGTGCAGCAAACTTGGAGTGTATATCATATATTGTATATAAAGAAATCATCGATGATTTCACAATGATCAAATGACATCCTTTTTTAGAAAAAAAAAAAAAAANNAAAAAAAAAAAAAAAAAACGTTTAGCGTTCATGCAGACACGTTCATACAGAGACCGTATGAATGACAGTACCTTGTTCTTTTTTAATTAGGAGACTGAATTGAAGAAATCACGTCAACTTAATTTTTTAGGTCTTATGGCTTAGAACAGACAGTTAAATGCAGCTGGGGAGATTATCAACTAGTCTCATTTGCAGGTTATGTTCCACATGTTTGCGTTGCCTTAATACTTAAGCGGATAAGTCCCACCTAACAGTGCCCCAAGTAATAATTCCTGAAGCATATATAAGACTGACAAGTGGTTATAGGGTTATTCGAAATAGCAGCGTTTGGTGGAGATAATTTGTGGAGACGAGGCCCGCTGTTATCACCAGGAACTCTGTCCATGTATGCACCCAAGGATTTTATCTCTTCCAGGAAATACATCAAATACATGTGATACAGTACGTATTTACATTTTCGTCCACTGACGTCAAATAGATCCAGTAAAGACATGTTTGAATAACCATCTTTAGACTCTTTTGACAACTGAGGTCTCACTGGCAATATTTTGGATTGGCACTATTTCAACAAGGTCGTGATACTTCATGTGAGCATGTAGTCCAGTCAAGTTATTGCTTAATCTTGAAAACATTGCACAGAAATTATTTAAATTGTATCGGCTTTTTAACTGCTTGACTGCACTCAGTCAATAACATGATATCATGCATNNTCATGTATGATATACATATCTCGAGACACCAAATCTGAAACCTTACAAAACAAAACGTCTGGATTTTGAATAATTTCATCAATTACATCAAATTATTCTTTCATATCAAAAGTGAGGTTTATACCGATGTTCGGAAGGTCAGGCAACCCTATGACGATGATAACTTTTCATGGGTGATAAGCGGTCACCCCTAAGGAACAAGGAATAAATTGAAAATTATGAATGCAACGTTGTTCCACATTGGACAATTTTTTTTCATACCGATCAAGAGTCGCCATAAACTTACGTTGTACGATCCTTCAAATGGGAAGACTAGAGGGTAGTGGTTTTACCCCACAAAGGGTGGCCAAGTACCTTCACCACAATTGCCAGTGAAAAACAAAAAGTGAGTATTTGAAACCTCGACATGTGCAAGATTAAATCGAAATCATATTCTTAAAATAGCAGGTCACTTAGGCTACTTAATTTTTGGTGCTTATAGACTGAGAGTTTCAAGATGCCTCAATGCAAAGTACTAACAAATTTAAATTAAATAGGGCCGCGGGAAGGACAGATTTGCAGACTATGATGTAAAATTTGACAGTCGATAAATTGCTCCGGGCAAACTTATCTAAATAAGGGGTCATCAGAGCGTTTATTAATATAGAGTGTGGTGGAAGATCACGAATGGGACTTGACCGGATCAGAGTACATCGAAGCACCTCGTTGGCTATCGGACAAGCAGTCCGCTGGCCAACCAGGGGCGCTGTCCCTGCGGAAGTTTGTTTGTACAACTGACAATGAGTGCAACGTTCACATCAGATAGGTGTGTGCGTGATGATATCGACTGACGCAAAAATCCCAATTTTTCCGTCCTACATGAAAATGTTTAAATTACAAAAACAGTAACAAATATAAATAAGCAGTATGTGTTGGTATTATCCCAAAGAAATTGGGTAAATGTATTAAGTGTATATTTGCTCTTAAGCGTATTCCATGTTACGAAATATCCACAAAAAGTCGTCATCGGGGTCACTGACCATCATAATATGTGTGTAGACACCACTTTTGATATGATAGCACTATATGCTGCAAATTTATTATATTTTTTTTAATTTGCGGCTAATAAGCATAGTTATGAAATTGCGACAAACTTCCCCTGTTTGGATATTGAGTGTAAGTTTTATTTAACATCTCTATCTCACTCTCCACCTCTCTCTCTCTCCACCTCTCTCTCTTCTGTGTCTCTCATTCTGCTATCAGTTTCCCCTGAAATTTGTATTATAACAACATTTTATCATATTATATGTTACTTTGTTTCCATCCAACATTTATTGTGTTTACCAGATTATCAATGATCACAATTTTAGAGTTTTCGTAACCGAGGATGAACTTACCTCAATTTCCTAAATAGTTGTCCGCTCTTCATTTGTGTATCTCGCCGTGGAACTTAAAATGAGAAGAAAAAGGTGGATTCCACCTTTAAAATGCACCATAGTTTTTGCTATTTCTACTAACAATTCCTTATTGGAGAAATCCTTGGGGGTATCAAAGATTCCAGGAGTGTCAATAACGGTTACCTCAAATTTACCTTCCCTAAAGGTTTCCTTCACTATGGTCTTTGTAACGGAACTACTAGATCCACTTGATTGGAAATGATCTCTACCAAGAATTGTGTTCCCAGTGGCACTCTTGCCGCTTCCAGTTTTGCCGAGCATCAATATATTGATCTAATCAGGTATATGCGCATACCGATCGATATTCTCGTGGTCACATGTAAAGCAATAAAATTTTTCTTTCAATGTTTTCCATTTTTCAGCTTGTCTTGTTCGTTCTCTTTCCAGCTGTGAAAAATAAGCACAGAAGCCATCAATATAGCCACATGATGAACTGTCATTAATACATTTAGAAATTAGTATTTTGTAGTCAATTTCATTCATGTATTCTTTCGTCAATTACTACCTAATTTCTATACATATATTGTATGGGATGAGATAGTATAGTTGCCATAAAAGCAGTCACTATGGTAACAATACGTATGAATAACAGTTCATACATAGGGGGTAACCTGGCATGAAGTGGAACACCTACATACGGGGAGAGGTCAAAAATCTGTGCTTTGTGAAAAAGCTACTTTCAAAGTTTGAGTCCGCAACTCCTTCTCCAATACCGATGAAGCTCAAACTTGATAGGTAGATTTTGTGAATCCCATCACAATTTAAGGTCAGAGATGAAAGGTCAAATTAGTGAAACTTTTATTTGAGTTCAAAGGTCAAGATTAGAGGTAAAACTTGACACTAAAAAGTTTCCATCCACGTCTCCAAGACTGCAGTGTGGATGCAGGTCAAAGTTGGTAAAAAGTGACCCATGGCCTCCCATTAAGGTCAGAGATAAACAGTCAAAGTCAGATATCTGAAAATTTTAAATATTAAAATGTATTCGTAATTCAAATTTTTAGTTTCCTGAAAACTTCAGATATATCACAGATGTACACAAGTGGTACGTAAAATCATGTATGCAGTTACTTTGAGGTCAAAGGTCACGTCCAAAACTCAAAGGTTAATTCTGACACTGAAAGGATTACGTCCGTAACTCCTCCCGGACCGCTGTGACGAAGAAGATTAGAGTTTGTGTATATGTAACCACCCACAAGTCAAAGGTAGGGTATCAAAGGTTAAATTAGTAAAATCTTATACCAAAAACCTAAAAAACTTAAACCTGCATTTCTTCATACAAAATGGATATTGTCATAGCTGCATATCTTAAATATGTAACCGGTACATAAGATTTTATCTGAAAATCATGTTTTTCATGTGCTTTGAGGTCAAAATTTAAGGTCAGAGCTCAAAGTTGGACCTAAGCTGTTTCGATCCACAACCGCTCCAAGGCAGCAGTGTAAATGGAGCTTAAAGTTGGTAGATAGGTGCCTAATGTTGTGTCTTCAATCAACTTCATTAACCAACAGGATAACGGTCAAGTCGAAAAATGTCGTCAAATTTGAATCAAGATCTCCTCCAAGACAAAAAGTCCGATACAGATCAAACTTGGTCAGAAGATGCTCGAATATGAGATGTAATGATCACGTGATCGATGACGTTATATGTCAAAGTTCACCGGCATTATGACACATATTACAGTTTGATTGGTTCTGGTAGTACAAGATATACAAATAACTTATTAGATCTTCCATTTTCCATACATGACTATTCCAATCTTTGTAACTACTTTTGGGTAATTTTGGGTAATTGCGTCTGATAACACTGTCATTTCAGAGATATGCTAAAAGCCAAGGGCTTCTGACGGCAGTGTACATCCACATTGAATTTACGCCTGGCCCTCACCTGGGTCACTGCATTATCATGTTGTCAACTTAGAGAGGAAATTAGCCAAATTCATTCACATTATTTTGGAATCTTTACATTTTGATGATTCACTATAGAACCCTGAAATCTTAATTTCTCACCCAGATATGGTAAAATCTTTTAACTTCAGGGGCCTCGTCCACTGAACATCAACCAGATCTTCCCCAGACGAGCCCCTTTGACTCTATCTGTTTAACTCGAGGTACATTAACTATTAACTTTTTCTTTACGTCTCTGGATGAAGCATAAACTTTATTTGTGATGAACTTACCAAAAGTACGTTTGTTTTATCCTTGACATCTTTGGACATTTTCCCTCTGACTATATCTAAAGTTTTGTCCAGTTCTTCCACGAGGTGTTCGGATCCTTCGCTACTCTTCAAATACTCTTTAAAAACAGGGTAACCAGATTTCCCTCTCTTTTTCAGGAGTTTCACAAATTCAGTGATCTTTTCCCTCTCCGATTCCTTGGAGTTGATAGTAATCTCGCCAGATTCCTTCAAGATATTTTGACTTCTCATGTGACTCACTGCTGGGTTGATGTCCAAATCCTCTATCAAGACCTCTAAAATATCGTCCAGAGTTTGTTTGTGTTCGCTGGACATCGCCATTATTATTATTCACTTCTGTTTTCAAACACCTGGGAAAGACAAACACAATGTCACCTTTCAACATTGTTGTGATTCTATCATTTAAATAGTCACAGTATAACATAAATACCCTCTAACAATTAATGACAACACTTGCTCGCCACAAAGACTCCTTATGTGTGTTGATGTACATAGTCACAAAATACTATAACTATATTAGTTTATACTTATAACATGAAATCAAATAAGTGTTTGTACAATTACAATACTAAACTTAAAGATTACTAATTCGGTATACTCACATAGATACTTCCTTTCAGTTGGTACAACGGTGTCAACACTAAATGAAACAAGTAGTAATATCCATCACAACCTCCTTGTGCGGTGAGTGGGACAAACGCATAGGATACTATATATAACTTCTGTCATGTGAGTTGAGACTGTAAGCCAATCAAACCACCAATTCTTCTGTGGACTTGTGAAGTTCTCATTGGTTTGCAGCGCAAACGACTTCTTACAAGATAAGAAGTAGCAGAATCGCTTAATCACTAAACAGGCTTTTGTCCAGCTAACGTCATTGATAACAAATGGTTCATTTCTTTATGATTGGGCATATGATCACTAGGTAAAGTTCATTTGACACTGATACTATTTTTGGTTTAATCTTTATTGATCCTTCGTTTAATTAATTACAGGGGATATCGCAAGCAGGGAAAGGTACCACTTTGCTCCTTCAAGTTCTTGAATAAAGTTTCCAGACAGGAATGGTGTATTGTATTAGAGCACCTGATTTTCTGTAGATCATTGAATGGTAATGGTTATCTGCTTCTCAAATTCTACACAAAGATTTTCTCTTCCCTCCTAGTCACTAATAACATGTACAAAAGAACTGAGCTAATACACCAAAATTTTCAGTTTTACATAAATAAGTAATTGCGTTATTAGGTCAATTTTGGTATTTCATTCTTGATAACATTTATCACACAAATTATGTGCACTATTTAACAGTATTGTTACTACAATTTGGACATTTGCCCTGAAACTTTGATGTTGTTATTCCTTATTTCAAACGAGCATCGTAAAAGTTTTTGCAATACAATTATGTTATCTTTGATTGTCGAACTCTGCCAATGAAACAACGGATTAATCTTAATATAGTCAGTAGGCTTATGGGGGAGAAGACCCTTACAAGATACCAAGTACACGTCACTATGTTGTATCCAATACTGATGAGATTTGCTAGTGCCATTAAATTATCGAGATGTTATTCAGAACCTTCCTAATTGAAGTGACGTAATATGTGTACACCCATTTTCCAATTGTTCTTATAATGAGAATATCTTTCTTGCTAATTTTTATTTAATTAAGCCATTTCATGTTGTAAAATTTAAGTTTGGTTTAATTCGTAAATCATACCAACTTGTAGTATAAAGCTTCGNNGAGAGTATGTATGATGGATTTAACCAACAAACAAACACATGGACACATATTTGTGTGTTTGTGTGTACTATTTACTTTATAGAACGGTGATTAAGCTATAACTTACAACTACTTGAACCCTTTTATCATTAGAGACAGAGCAGGTAGTTACATGTATGCACGCTTAGTTCGTTTTTAACTTTATTATGATGTACAACCAAATTTTTATCAAATACATGTTACTTGTTAAAATGATATTCAAACACGCTGTTTCTGCTATGACACATAGTGGCATTAAAGTATTGAGCAGATATGTTAGTTTTACCCAAAAGTGACCTTACTATTTACATTGGTAATGTAAACGAGGAAAATCTTTTCTACTAAGTGGACTTTCAATTAAAGGAATAAAGAAGGGGCCGGGGAGGGGATAGTGTCAAAGTGGGTGAAGCAGTAATGGATCTATTAGTGCCATTTGCTCCCTTTGAGTTCCATCAAAGCGAATCGCCACCGTGAGTTGGCCCTTAAATAATGATCAGAAGGGGCTTCTCTCGTTAGCAGATGTCCCTCTTGCCTTGTAAATTTTAGATTAATTTTCAGAGTTTGTTTTTTAAAACACACGGATGTGGCATTAACATTTCCACTAAGAATGCTGTACTTTCTTCAACTTTTCCAGTTACAAAAGGTCAGGAGAACTATTCAGAAGAACTGTCTTTTTAAAAGTTGGGGAGTTGTCCACCCCTCACAATATTGACGCTCACACATGTACAAGAACGTTTATTACTTTTGACACAATCAAATGTATGGCGCATTAAAATCATTTGTTGTCTGATGGGTTCAATTTGTGTCATTTTATGTTAACTCTACAGATACTTGTTGTAAGGCTAACTACCTTCCCTATTTACATACAAAGTAAACTGTCCACATTTGAAAATTTCTCCTGCATACAAAGAACGTCATATCAGGCATTTGTTACATATCACTCAAGTGTTTGCTAATATGACTTTTAAGATTGTTAACGTTTTGAGATAAAAGGGGTGCAAGTTTAGAGTGGTGATCCCCATACTCCATCAAGTTCTCAGAGTGCCTTCCACGAAAATGTTCTCAGGGATCCCGCCGCTCCATGAAGAAGTTCTCAGAACGAAATCTTAGTATCCTATGGGTAACCGTATTCCAACTCTTCTTCAACAATGATGTTACAGATAAAAAAGAACATACAGATACACACACACGAAAACTAACCTGATTGTTCTAGATAATGAGTAATTAGATGATTTATCGTCCTGTCTTTGGAAAGGATTACTTTCTAATCCTCCGTACTGGGTAAAGATCACATTTTCCTGATTTTCGAGCTATTGTTGACATAATGTGGTCTTTGATAAGAAATCACTGTCCTCTTCTCATCTATTACATTGACCCGTTCAATCTTGTGATTGTCGCGTTATGTTCTGTAGTAATTATTTACGGCGATCAGGTTGGTCGTTGTGAATCAGAGCTGGTCGTCGACTACGTCACATGTCACAGAGATCACGGTCAATAGCCTACATATAATAATTGCTGAAGGTCACCCTTAGTTTACATGCATGGTGTTAGTAACCCTGCCGGTTGGGAAGTTTGAACATATCGTGTTGTCTTTGAGAAGTTCATCTCAAAACGTCAACATTGTGAACGAAAATGGTTTAAAATGGTTTAAACAAGTCAGAAGACATGTTACCCGTTAAGCAATACATTTTGACAGTTACGTGTTTGATGTCAGAGACTTGCAACTTTGTTAAACACTGATTTTAGGGCCAGGATGTATCTGACAACACAATGGATGATGTCATGATGCTAAATGAAACTGAAGAATATCTTTGTTTTGTAGGAATCAGGTCATTAATAACCAAAGTTACACTCTGAAATGTAGAAATTACTTCAGGGAAGTCTTAATTCTTAATTCAGGATGCAGTATGAAATACTAGGATTTTCAGACGTCACACCCATACGCAGACTCAGACCAGCCTATACGCCCACACCCTCAAGCTTAGAATCTATGTTAGGTCCATGAAAAGTGGGGGGGGGGATTTTTCATATTTTTTCCTGCAGAGCTGTCAATAGTAACAGATTCTGATGGCATTTGTGGACATTGCCAACATGTTCAAGGATCGTAAGAATCGGTTACTTCAGAAACAACTTCGATAATACCAATGCTCTGATATTATGAGCTATGGGGTAAATGTTTTACCAAAAACTTGCAGGTGTTGGGAGTGTGTTGTTTGGAGTTGGTGATTGTGGTTTCGAAGAAATGCTTTAGGTGGCCGTGCAAGACAAAATCTTGCTCCTCCGTCATTGTAACATTGCTTCAGGTTGGAGAGGGAGGGGGGAGTGGGGGTAGTTACAGACAGAGACGAAATTACAAGAGAGTGTTTTAGACAGGTGGAAAGGGGAATGTCAGTGACTGAATACATACGGTAATGTCTGGATAGGCAAACAACATACGCGTCTTAGTTGTTTAATAAAATAATAATATACCTCACTCACCTCAGGTAGTTTTGTATTTTAAGTATATGATTTTCGTTACCGGGAGATTATATTGTAATGTAGACAAAGAATTTTGGGTCTTTATGCCGGGGAGTTTCCCTCCCCCCCCCCTTCCCTTTGAAAATTCAATATTAATGCACAAAAGAGAACAATACATCATACTGCTTCAGTCTATTTTGTGAAAACTTCTTCATTTCCAATCCATAGATAATCTGCATATACCAACACCTCCAAAAGTCATTTTCAGCACAATTCCGAAAATTAATAAAAAACAATACCCATTCTCCCTGCAACAAAGTCCACATAGAACATCACAGATTTATGGTGATGCTTGGCTTTCATGCCAAAGTCAATCTTTTGAAGATAAAACTGGCTTAAAGCTCAAAACAACTCCTTTTGAGGATTAGTTCAATTAATTTGCCCACGGAGGATCCTTCACAATCATTAAATGAAGATAGGAGGGTCTGTCTCCTAACCTGAGATTCCTCAAGAGACGATGGTTAAACCCATGTTGCTCTCCCGTGGGGATCCAAGGGCTTTTTCAACTTGTCTCTTTTGATGTACGTTTCTCTATTTCTGTCTCTTCTCTGCAACAACTGCCAATATTGTTGCAGCTGTTCTGTAGCTCATCTTCACCATATATAGTGAATCCTCCATCTTCCTTCCAAAATCCTTCTTTCCCGCACATTTAAAAAAAAAAATGTCCCAACATGTGTCCGCGACATGTGTCTAGTGTATACAAGGACAAAATCTCTG